>CM046674.1:24833425-25006218 GCA_025594165.1 Tamias sibiricus
ACTCTCTTGGTTTATTTTTCTGCAGGTTTTCTGGGGTCACTGCATCAACGCCTTGGTCCACTCCTTCATCCTCTTCTGGTTTCCTATGAAAGCGCGGGAGCATGGTAACAGCTTCATGATTTCAACTGTCAGCAAGTAGCTTTGCAGTCCCTTCTGCTGCCAGCATGTTCATGACTTTCCCCCCCCCAGTCCTGCAAAACAAGAGATCACAAGAACACACAATGGGGGGGGATATATATATATTTTGTTTTATATTATATATAAAACAATAGCTAGTACCAAGTTCTAACTTAAGAGGTTTTATCAGTTCAACTTTGAGACTACATTTTTTTCTAGTTGATTGGATGGTTTAAATACTAGGAATTCTAAACTCAACTTGTATTAACTATTTAAGTCTTTGACCTTGAAGAAGAATGCTATATTATCATGAAACACCTCTTGCCAATGTGTTTGAAATTCTGTTAATTACTTGAGCTTTCATTTTTCAAGCTTCTTATGTCTCTATACAGAATTGCTCGAATCTTGTAAGGGTTTAATCTTATTCCTATACCTTATGAAGCTATACTTTGAAAGCTAATTCTCCAGATTGGTTTTAGTCCTTTGCTATAGCTAGAAGAGGATGAGTGAGAACTGTGACAGCCTCTGTTTGTTCACACTTCTTAATGCCTCCGAAACATGCCTCCACAGCAAGAGGTGGATCCTGAGTCCCAGAAAATGAAAATGTATCATGAAAACACTACTCTTTAATTCCTCTCAAATCGTAATAATCCTCCTTGGGAAAATTACTCCAAATGTTGACTAGACAAGGCCTTTGATTGTTCAAAGAAGCAAAGAATATAAAGTTTACAAGTGTCTTTATTTCTGTGTCAATGTGTTTTATGATTAAAACAGAAATGATTCATCTTCACTGATATTCTTTAAACTATTAAATACTAACGGAGAAAATTCATGCACAGAAATTTATTATGCCCTCTGACCTGTTCTTTCAATTTCATCAGAACTTTTCTGTCCAGGGACCTTTGGACTTTTCTGTCCAGGGACCTTTGGTCTTTAGATCAGGAAATAGAATTTTCTGCTTCTAGATCTTCCCGCAAAAGAACATCTTCGTGAATTCAATATCTTTTAATTCTAAGGGTTTTATGGGCTTTGTCTTTCCTCAGTGTTTGATTTGTTTTAAAATGGTTTTAGAAGTAAGGGTTTGGCAGTAGAAGAGCATTACGTGTGATTTTGTTCCTGAAGCTGTGACATTTTGGTGGTAGAAGTAGAAGCTTGGGTGTTTTGTATCTCGTCCATCCTGATGACTTGAATTGTTGCACATTCGTTGAAGCTAGAACATGGAAGAGTACACCTCAGAGATCCAGGGAAAAAATACAAAACTTGATTGTGGCTATGAAATTTTTGACACTAGCTCACACAGAAAGAATTTCTACCTTATGTGAGATGCACAATACAAATATAAAATGAAACTGTAAATTTGTCTATGTAAAGAACTAGAAAAAAATACACATAATTATCAATTTTAAAGTCTTCACCACCACCAACAAACCACTTACATAGAGTATTTAAGAAAATACAAGATCCACTTACATTACTGTGAGTACAAAGCAGGGACCTGTATATAAGGAATAACCAAAAAAATTCTTTTTTAACTAAATTATTTTAAAATGGGAATATTAAAAAGAAAAAAATCATATATTCAAACTAAGTTCCACTTAATTATTCCTAGTTCTACTAATTCTATCTTAATTTTGTGTGTGAGAGGCCTAACATGAAATCTGGGTGAATATATATTGTAAGAGATAAGTGAAATTTTATAGATACTAACAAGCTGAACACCATTACTTCTAAAGCTCATTTCTTTAGCTTGGAAAAACTAACTAAAGAATAATTATGACTTGGACTTCTTTTATAATCAACAAAATACTGTATTAGCTGCAGAGTAAGAGTTGGTAACAATAACGGTGCTTCAAGTCATAAAACAACATACTTGAATTCTTTCCAAATGTATATACATGAACCCTGGCTACGTCAATTTAAGAATTTTAATAACTTCAACCTAGAAATAATAAGCTTCTGTTTCTCAAAAGGCAAATCAAAATATATAACAGAAAATACACACTGCTAATTTCACCATGCAAACAAAAATATAACCAAATAACTTTAACAAAGAGGCCTTTTATAGGTATTGTAAACTAAACATGGCACTAAAAAAAGACAGAGGGCAAATAAAATGCTTAGATAACACAGCACTATGGTAGAGCCTTTAAATATTGTCTTTAAGTTTCAAACTTCAATAATTAATCTTGTTATTTGTTACCAGGAAACAACACATAAAATACCGCTTGATAATTTTTAAAAGCAAATATAATATATAACGTATAAATCCAGATTTTAAAGATCTGACACAGAAATTTCTGCAATATTTTGTTATTTCCAGAGTTAGAAACTAAATTACTTAATCAGAAATTCAACAGGGAAACAACTTCATGCATGTTTTATTTTATACAACTTTGGAAAATATGTAAAGGGAACACAAGACAATTATTTCCTATTTAAAAAAATTCGGTCATAGCCGGGCGCGGTGGCGCATGCCTGTAATCCCAGCACTTTGGGAGGCTGAGGCAGGAGGATCGCGAGTTCAAAGCCAGCCTCAGCAATGGCGAGGCACTTAGTAACTCAGTGAGACCCTGTCTCTAATAAAAATACAAAAAAGGGCTGGGGATGTGGCCCACTGGTCGAGTGCCCCTGAGTTCAATCCCCGGTACCAAAAAAAAAAAAAAAAAAAAAAAAATTCAGTCATGAAGGCTGATGGAAATGGGATAATGCTCTTGTGTAAAGTATAAGGATACTGACAATTTATTTAATTATATGAGTAATTTGTGATAAAATAAACCCATGCTGGTATATATAACTTAAGAAATGCACTTTTTGCTTTGATACATGGAAATCATTATTCTTTGATATGAAAACTGGCCTTAAAAATGTCCTTACTTTTAAGATTATCGATAACCCTGCTTTTTCCATTAAATGGTAAAATATTAACTACTGAATCTAATTCAAAATGGATATGTTTTTAATATATTTGATTTCCCCTAATATACTACTTTAGAGTTAAAAACAAACATTTAATCTCTTTGACTTAATGCTCAGCACTGATTGTTTAAGAGAAAAATTTTTAAAAACTAAAGGAATATAACAAATTGTATCTATAAAATATAAGTAAACCAAACTACTTAAAAACAAAAAAGCTGCATCTGTCAAGAACATTAATTCATTTGCATTAATTCAAAATGAACAAAAATGGGGGAAATTCCAATAAAATACACTGCTAGAATAAAATAATTAGAAAAATCAAAGTACATTTATTTTACACATTTTAACTACAAAAAGCATATATGAAACCTAAATCCTGCAGACTTTAAAATTGGTACTTAAAATCATCACCCCCCCCAAAAAAAACCCACTGTGATTAGTATAATTATTTCATATTAATCTTTTTATGGAAAAAATGATTATAGCATATAAGACAACTTCACACTTATTTAGAAAGCTAAAACTATTGAATTTTCTCTTCATTTTTATATCTACCACTTTTATGTAAATGACATTCAAAATCTTCCTCGGCATACTAATTCACAAGAGAAAATATTGAATTACCAGACATGAAGTTGTTTAACTATACAGAAACACTAACAACTGAATAACTAGGAGATCAGAGATGTTCCACTTGACTGTCACTCAGAAGCTGACTGCTCCCAGGATAAACTTGGTAAGTACTGGAACAAGGATTTTCTTGATGCAGGAGAAAAGCTGTGTAGAACTCTGTTCTTGGAGCCAGAGTTGAGCCTGGACATTAGGATGTTCAGGAGATTAAGAAATCTTTGTGCACTGGCTTTCAAATTTTCTTGAACGAATCATACAGAACTTTACAGCCTTGGCAAAAGGTAGCTTAGTATTAACATCAAAGGGACAAGTTTTTCCCAGTGTGAATTCAGCTTTGAATGAAATATGATGTTAAAAATTACTGGAAGATTAGTGTTGTGGCATTTTCTATTGCATCTTAGTGGCATCTTCCTTGAGGATAGGGCAAGATCAGTACAGCCTATGGTGGTCCACCAACATTATGCCGCCCTCAGCAATGATGATTGCGAGCCCTATGAACTAGGCCATGGTCCTCGACAGGATATGGAAGTCTAAATCATCCATGGGAAGCCTTCCCAAAGGCATTGTTCTGTCCCATGTCTTCCCCCCCCCCCCCCACCCCCGCCCACCCTCCACCCACCATGGCTTGCTGCCCTTGGGTAAGTCCACCGGAAGTGCTAGGACGGCAGCCAATGACGGGTAATGCCTCCAGAGGGAGGGAACCTAAGACAGGTGCGTTCTCGAGTACGATGGGCTCCCATCAACAGAAAAGGGGAAAAGAAATGTTGGGGACATTGAGAACACGTCAGCCAAAAACATGACTTCCTGATATATGGACTTGGCCTGGTCCAGGGGTGCTGCCCTGACATATGACGAAAAATCAAACCACCACAAGGATTGGCTAATGGCTGTTACTCCAATGTGATCTGCTCATGTTCTCTATGCTTCCCTATAACCTTTCTGTTGATAAAGCTCTCTCCTCTTTTTCATGAAAGATATCATGGTACTAAAAGACTTAACTTTGACTGCGAAGGTTCTATTCAGTTCTTTATTCACATATATGGCCACCAGGTGTCACTATTTCAATTATTTAGATCCAGACCAACTGTGTACATTTATCTTTTCTTTTTTTTATTTTTATAATTTTAATATGTACAACTTATAGTGCATATATTTAGTATCTTTTTACATACAACTGTTTGTATACAAAGTATATTCGTACAATTCAGGTCTTCAATCATGCATTAAGGAAAATGATATCCGTCTCATTCAACCACCTTTTTTTTTTCTTTTCTCCCCCTCCCTCCCCTCTTGCTCCCTCCCTTACCCTCCCTTCCCTTGACCATTATAGTGTTCCTCTAATCCTCCTATGAACCCCCATCCAACAATACTTTGAAATAGCCTCCTTATATAAGAGAGAACATTTGGTACTTGGATTTTTGAGACTGACTAACTTCACTTAGCATTATGTCTTCCAACTTCATCCATTTACCTGCAAATGCTATTAATTTATTTTCTTTTATTGCTGAGTAAAATTCCATTGTGCATATATACCACATTTTCTTAATCCACTCATTTACTGAGGGACATCTAGGTTGGTTCCACAACCTAGCTATTGTGAATTGCGCAGCTACAAACATTGAGATAGCTGTGTCACTGTAATATGCTGTTTTTAAGTCTTTTGGGAATAGACCCAGGAGTGGGATGGCTGGGTCATAGGATGGTTCCATTCCCAGTTTTCCAAGAAATCTCCATACTGCTTTCCATAACGGTTGCACCATTTTGCAGTCCCACCAGCAATGTATGAGTGTGCCTTTTTCCCCACATCCTCTCCAACGTTTATTGTTGCTTGTGTTCTTGATGGCTGCCATTCTGACTGGAGTGAAGTGAAATGTTAGAGTAGTTTTGATTTGCATTTCTCTAATTGCCAGCGATGTTGAACATTTTTTCATGTATTTGTTGATTAATCGTGTATCTTCTTCTGAGAGGTGTCTTCTCAATTCCTTAGCCCATTTATTGATTGGGTTATTTGTTTTTTTAGTGTAAAGTTTTTTGAGTTCTTTATATATTCTAGAGATTAGTGCTCTATCTGATGTGCATGTATTAAATATTTGTTCCCAATTAGTTGGCTCTCTATTCACCTCACTGATTGTTTCTTTTGCTGAAAAGAAGCTTTTTAGTTTAAATCTATCCCATTCATTAATTCTTGGTAGTAATTCTTGCGCTACAGGATTCTTATTAAGGAACTTGGGGCCTAATCCAACATGTTGGAAATTGGAGCTTACTTTTTCTTCTATTAGGTGTATTGTCTCTGGTCTAATTCCTAGGTCCTTGATCCACTTTGAATTGAGTTTTGTGCATGGTGAGAGATAAAGGTTTAATTTCATTTTGTTGCATATGGATTTCCAGTTTTCCCAGCACCATTTGTTGAAGAGGCTATCCTTTCTCCATTGTACATTTTTGGCGCCTTTGTCTAATATAAGATAGCTGTAATTATATGTATTAGTCTCTGTATCCTCAATTCTGTACCTTTGGTCCACCAGTCTGTTTTGGTGCCAATACCATGC
Source organism: Tamias sibiricus (assembly GCA_025594165.1). Taxonomy (NCBI): domain Eukaryota; kingdom Metazoa; phylum Chordata; class Mammalia; order Rodentia; family Sciuridae; genus Tamias; species Tamias sibiricus. The sequence continues at coordinate 24,839,635 of CM046674.1, forward strand.
TGTTTTTGTTACTATTGCTCTATAGTATAATTTAAAGTCCGGTATGGTGATGCCCCCTGCTTCACTTTTCTTGCTCAGGATTGCTTTGGCTATTCTGGGTCTCTTATTTTTCCAGATGAATTTCATGACTGCTATTTCTATTTCTTTGAAGAATGACATTGGGATTTTGATTGGAATTGCATTAAATCTGTATAATGCTTTTGGTAGTATGGACATTTTGACAATATTAATTCTACCTATCCAAGAGCAAGGTAGGTCTTTCCATCTTCTGAGTTCATCTATAATTTCTTTCTTTAGTGTTCTATAATTTTTGTTATAGAGGTCTTTCACCTCTTTCGTTAGGTTGATTCCCAGGTATTTTATTTTTTTTGATGCTAATGTAAATGGGGTATTTTTCATCATTTCCCTTTCAGAGTCTTTGTCGCTGATGCACACAAATGCCTTTGACTTATGTGTATTGATTTTGTATCCTGCAACTTTGCCAAATTCGTTTACTAGTTGTAAAAGTTTTCTGGGTCTTCTAGGTAGATTATCATGTCATCAGCAAATAGTGCTAATTTGAGCTCTTCTTTTCCTATCTTGATCCCTTTAATTTCTTTTGTCTGTCTAATTGCTCTGGCCAGAGTTTCCAGTACTATGTTAAATAGCAGTGGTGAGAGGGGGCATCCCTGTGTTGTTCCAGTCTTTTAGAGGGAATGCTTTCATTTTTTCTCCATTTAAGATAATGTTAGCTCGGGGCCTTGCATAAATAGCTTTTATAATGTTAAGATATGTTCCTGATATTCCTAGTTTTTCCAGTGTTTTGAACATAAAGGGGTGTTGTATTTTGTCAAATGCTTTTTCTGCGTCAATTGAGATGATCATATGATTTTTGTCTTTAAGTCTATTGATGTGATGTATTATGTTTATTGATTTCCGAATGTTGAACCAGCCTTGCATCCCTGGGATAAACCCCACTTGATCGTGGTGCACTATCTTTTTGATATGTTTTTGTATCCGATTTGCCAGGATTTTGTTGAGGATTTTTGCATCTATGTTCATTAAAGATATGGGCCTGAAGTTTTCTTTTTTGGGTGTGTCTTTGCCTGGCTTTGGAATTAATGTGATATTGGCCTCATAGAAAGAGTCTGGAAGAGCTCCCTCTTTTTCTATTTCTTGAAATAGTTTGAAGAGCATTGGTATTAGTTCTTCTTTGAAAGTCTTATAGAACTCGGCTGTAAACCCATCAGGTCCTGGACTTTTCCTTGTTGGTAGCTTTTTGATGACATCTTCTATTTCTTCGCTTGTAATTGATCTGTTTAAATTGTATATAGCCTCCACATCCAGTTTAGGCAAATCATATGACTCTAGAAATCTGTCAATGCATTCAGTATTTTCTATTTTATTAGAGTACAAGTTTTATTTTCTATTTTATTAGAGTACAAGTTTTTTTTCAAAGTAAATTTCAATTTTGTTTATTTTTTAAGTCTTTCAATTCTTTGAATGGTTTCCTTATCTCAATTTATATCTGATTTTAATTATTTCCTGATTGCTCTTGGTGTTGGTCTGTTCTTCTTTTTCTAATGCTTTGTTTGTTGTAAGTCATGTATTTGTTGGTTTTTTTTCCTCTTAAGGAATGAACTCAGTGCAATGAATTTTCCTCTTACTACTGCCTTCATAGTGTCCCAGAGATTTCTATATGATGTATCTGTGTTCTCATTTACCTCTAGGAATTTTTTGATCTCCTCTTTGATGTCTTCTTCAACCCCTTGTTCATTCAGTAGCATGTTGTTTAGCTTCCAGTTGATGGAGTAGTTTTTCTTATTCCTGTTTTGTCGTTGATTTCCAATTTCATCCCTTTATGGTCAGATAGCATGCAGGGTAGTATCTCTATTTTTTAATATTTGCTGAGAGTTGCCTTGTGACATAATATATGGTCTATTTTGGAGAAGGAGCCATGTGCTGCTGAGAAAAATGTGTATTCGTTTACTGAGGGATGAAATATTCTATATATGTCCGTTAGGTCTAAATTGTTAATTGTTTTGAGGAGGCTTAAAATTTCTTTGTTTAGCTTTTGTTTGGATGATCTATCCATTGGTGAGAGAGGTGTGTTGAAGTCCCCTAGAATAACTGTGTTGTGGTCTATTTTACTCTTGAACTTGAGAAGAGTTTGTTTGATGAATGTAGGTGCTCCATTATTTGGGGCATACAGATTTATGATTGTTATATCCTGTTGATGATGGTTCCCTTAAGTAATAAGAAATATCCATCTTTGTCCCTCTTGATTAGTTTTGGTTTGAAGTCTACCTTATTTGTATATGAGAATGGAAACCCCTGCTTGCTTCCTCCGGCCATGTGAGTGATAAGACTTTTCCCAGCCTTTCACTTTCAGTCTGTTGATGTCTTTTTCTATGAGGTGTGTTTCTTGGAGACAGCAAATTGTTGGGTCGTTTCTTTTAATCCATTCTGATAATCTGTGTCTTTTGATTGGCGAGTTTAGGCCATTAACATTCAGGGTTATTATTGAGATGTGATTTTATTCCCATCCATTTTTATTTGAATTATGGTCTTTAGCTTGATTCGGTTTCTCTTCTGGTTGGTATTTACTTTAGTTTAATATCTCCCTTTGTTGATTTTCATTATCATCTTTCTCTTCTTCTTCATGAAAAATGTTGCCCAGGATGCTCAGAAGTGGTGGCTTTCGAGTTGTGAAATCTTTTAACTTTTGCTTGTCGTGGAAGGTTTTTATTTCATCTTTGAATCTAAAGCTTAATTTTGCTGGATATAAGATTCTTGGTTGACATCCCTTTTCTTTCAGAGCTTGAAATATGCTATTCCAGGATCTTCTTGCTTTTAACGTCTGGGTTGAAAAATCTGAACATAGTCTGATTGGTTTCCCCCTATATATAATCTGCTTCCTTTCTCTTGTGGCTTTTAGTATTCTCTCCTTTCTCAGTGTATTAGGCATTTTCATTACAATGTGTCTTGGTGTGGATCTGTTGAGCTTTTGTTTGTTTGGTGTTCGGTATGCCTCTTGAACTTGGTTTTCCCATTCATTCCTCAAGTTTGGAAAATTTTCTGTAATTATTTCGTTAAATAGATTACTCATTCCTTTGGCTTGAAACTCTGCCCCTTCCTCTACGCCAATCACTCTTAAGTTTGGTCTTTTTATGCTGTCCCATAATTCTTGGATGTTATGTTCTTGATTTCTGTCAAGTTTTGCTGTATAATCTAAATTCTTCTCTAGGATATATATTTTGTCTTCATTGTCTGAGGTTCTTTCTTCCAAGTGGTCTATTCTGTTGGAGATTCTTTCAATTGAGCTTTTATTTTGGTTTATTGCTTCTTTCATTTCTGGAATTTCTGTTTGGATTCTCTTTAGAGCCTCTATTTCCCTATTGAAGTAATCTTTTACTTCCTGTATTTGTTTTTGGAGTTCTTTGTCAAAATGATCTTTTGCCTCCTGTACTTCCTCCCTCATCTCATTTTTGAATTCATTCCTAAGTTCCATAAACATTTGGCATATGTAATTTCTAAATTCCATCTCTGGCATTTGACCAACTGTGCTTGCCATGACATCTACCGATGAGGTATCTTGATTTGTTTGTGTCATATTCTTTCCTTGTTTTTTCATGTTGATTGTGTGTCTATTCTTCCTGCACTGTGGGACCTTGACTATTTCGATTTTACCTTAACGCCTTATGTTGTTCCTGTAGTACAATGCTATCAGATCACCTTATAATTCCTTTACACTTTTAAAGCCTAACACTTTCTATTCAGAAAATCCAAGTTTGATCACAATGTACAGATTTGGTTAACCCAGATATTATTTCCAATTTACTCTGTATGCTTCTGATTGGGTTTTATAGCTTCAAGTATTGGATACAGAGGTGTTATGTTCAGGAAGAAGGAAGTGTCTTGAATTGTTCTTTCTTGGAAAGTATGAAAAGAGATATCTATTGAAGTGGTTTAGTGGAAGTGGTTTAGTATCAGTAGACGAGGGAAGAAAGAGAATGGAGTTGACAATTAGGTGGAAAGACCAATTTATATATAAAGTAAGTTGGAAAAGAAAAAAAATGATAAAAGAGTAGGAATTGGTGTAAGAGAGAGGAGAGAGAGAATCAAGGAAATAGAGAGTAAACTATATATAACACTGCTTTGCTACCCAGTTCAATTGCGCTGGTTCTAGAAATCCCAAGTTCTGTGTATAACTTGTTTTTGCCTCTGTTTAGTATGCACTGGCAGGATGTGAACATGAAAGATGAAGGAGGAAGAAAAGATGCAAGAGTGAGAAGGAAGAAAAGAAGGAAAGAAAAAAGGAGCAGAAGCAAACAAACACACTGACAATCAATGCGGAAGGAAAAAAAAAAGCAGAACAAAACAAAGCCAAAAAAAGAAAAAGAAAAATAAATAAACAAACAAACAAACAAAAACCTCCCCGCAATCCAACAAAACAAGCAAACCAACAAAAAAGAAAAAAGAAAAAAAAAAGTTGAACCCCAAGTCTCAGACAAAATGGGCCCTGGGAAGCCCCCCTCTTTTTTCCTTTCCAGTTCAAACCAATTGTTATTGGATCACGTCTAGACAGTCTGCGATCCTGTTAGTGGAATCAAGGCTGCATCTTAGGCCAGTGGCTGAACGGTTCAGTGAAGGAGTGGCCCAGGGGGTTTGTTTGTGTCAGCAGATGAATGGCACCGGGAAGAGGACCCTCCAGAAGGCACCCCGTCCCCAAGCCCCCCCACAGTTGCAGCTTCTTGTGGCTGCTGCGCTGGCCTCAGAAACGCCCTCCCCTGGTGGCCACCCGAGCCTCACCCAAGTGTGCGTTGTCTTCAGAGAGCTGGAGGGTCCCTGGATGGCTGCAGCCGTTGCACTCCATCTCCTCCCCTTTGTCTGGGTCAGCCACTGCACCTTTCAAAGATGGCGGTGCTCTCCTTCCAACAGCAGCTCCGCAGACTCCCGTGTCCTCGCCGATTGATTTCAAAGCCGTTGGGTGGATGTCTCCCTGCTGAAGTGGCACCGGGAAGCCACAACTGTAACTGTGGCGCAGACAGCGCTGCTTCGGACTGTGGACCACTCCGACTCTGCCCCTGCTTGCTGTTCGCTGATCTCTGCGCCGCTCTCTCCGGGGCCCTACTGCTGAGGGTCGCGTCCGGCGGAGTGTGGATTCGAACTGGTGTTGTCTACCCGCGTTCTCCCGTGGTCCCCCAGCACCAATTCCGCTGGCTGTTATCGCTGGTTTTTATCGCCGGTTTCATGCTGGTGTGCCCTGAGTGTGGCTGGGGTTGCAGTCGCAGCGTGGTCTCCCCACACTGACTTTGTTTCGCACGGCCTGTGCACCACCCAGGCGGTTTTCCGGAAGCCTCGCAGCTCCAGCCGCTGCAGACAGATTGTCTCTTTCTCTCTCTGGTAGTGGTAATCAAACCATCCAGGAGATCAGTATTTTCAGCCTATATATATATGATGAAAGGCAATTTATCTGCTTTGTTGGATTCTTTCCACGGAGCTGCCCTGAAGTGCGGCTTCCTCTAATCCGCCATCTTGGATCTCCTATTTATCTTTTCTTAAAAAGAGTAACACAAATCTTTTTCTATAAGTACCTAATTTTTAATTAATAAGCTTTAAGAGTCTTTTTATGATTAAAAATAAATTTCTTTTACTTTTAAAGTAGATACAAATCCCTTAGAGCAAAAGGTCCTTCATGAGCTAACATTCAGCCTTGCCTCCCTCTTTTCCCTGCTTCTAGGTTTTATAAACAACTGCTATAAAAGAAAAACAATAGTGCTTTGGAATCCCAGACAGAGACAGTTGACTTTTATCAGACAGCCTGAATGGTGTACAGAGATAACAGTTTCAGAGAATCCATGAGAGATAAATTTTCACCCAAACTAATTAGATTAATAATGACGAAATTATAATAAGCCCAGGCAGTCACGTACAGGGCCTTGAAAAAGTGCAAGTGACCTCAAAACTTTGAAATATATAAAATAAGAAATTTAATATGTCTAAAATGTAATCTGTAAATTAAGTCATGTCTGTAATAAAATCACCAAAGAAAGTATAAACAATCTGTACTGCCAAAAATTATGCTTAAAACCTACAACAAAGTGAAAGTAAAGAGAGAAGATTCCACAGCCTGACTTGTGTGTCGGTGTGTTATTTTCCCCATCGCTGCTTCTCTGCCTTCGTACTTCGTTGAGCACTCGTGTTGTAACCCCTGGCTGGGGCTGGCCCCCAGCAGATTAGATAAATAAAATACATGTTATATGAAAGGTAGATTTTAGTGTGATAAATATCACTTAAAATTTTAATTAATTTTAAAAGTCCTCACATCCAAATTAGTATCACAAATTAAAACAAATTCCACTCTCTGCCACCTTTATACTGAAGAAAAGTAGTAAGAATAGTCTTTGACTATTATTTTCTAGTTGTTTTCAAAGAACTGCCAAAAACAAAAGCTTGTGAATATTCCAAGTTTTAGACAATAATTCCAAACACACTGTTCTGTATACAAAAATATGTAACATGAAATATTGCAGATAAAACATTATCTGGTACAACAGAATATGCCTTAGTTATGCTTTACAACCAACTGATTTTATGGAAGATTTTAAATTAACTAAGATTATTTCTTTCTAAAATATGCCTTCCACCAAAAACTGACACCATGGAAAACTAAAAGGCATGATTTACATACTGTTTACCTAAAAACAGCAAATTATTTTTCAGAAAGGTGGTAAATGAACTGTGATGTGAGAAACAATTGCTGTCATCAGTGGCTGGTGAATTAGATTTCTAGTTTAAATTAAACAGGAAGTTCCTTAATGTAATTTTAAATAAACATGTCCAATATACAAATTTTTAAGTATAGCTCTGACTTTGTTTTGAGATAAACATTAATGTGATAAAATCATTTTCTTCCAATTATTGAAAATCAAAATTCAAAATAGGTATCTGAAAGATGAGGGAGTTAATCAGATGCTACCACCAATTTTAAGTTAATTTTCAGTTTTTAAAAATGAACATTTGGAAATATATTCCTTGGAAACAGAGAGTCCTTGCTGACAAAAAAATTTTATTGGAAAGTGAACTACAGGAAAATATTTTCAACACTTTAGAGTTAAGTCATCTTTTTAATACCAATGTTCTCAAGAAACCTAGTCAACCACAAAATCACACTCAAACCATCTTTAATTGTCAATCCAACGGTACTGAATCTTTTTAAAAAATTTAACACTACCTGTGTAATTGGGTAAGATCTAGATTTGACAGCACATAGATGATAGCAGACAAGATTAAAACTATATTATTTTATAAGCAGAAGAGATTTACCTTCAAACAGTTTTTTTCAAGTTTCAGAAGATTTATTTTTGGGGAAAAAAAACACAGGACAAAAGATACCCTTAATAATCCTTCTCAGAGTATGTGAATATTCAGAATCTGTATGAAATATAGGCAGCAAGTCCGATTTCAGAGCACATCAATGGTTTATACAAATTAAATTCATGCCCACCAGCCCAAATATACTACTGTATCTTCCCCTTATTGACATTAGTTTCCACTAAGCTTCTCTATCTTCAGGGATATGTGCACAGACCAGAAAGCAAAATCATTTTCACTTTTTAAATGGTTGAGATTAGTTAAAGCAACCAAACTATTACTGTTACAGCAAAGTTTAGTAAAACCATAAAAGAATACCACCAACAACATTTTTAAATGATCCAATATGATCTATTTATTGAGATTAAATAACTACATAGATTTCACAGTACTATGACATAGTTATAAATGATGAGCATCATCATTGCCATTCTAATCTACAAAGCTTATGAATAAAGAAAAATACAAAAACCTCAAGTCTTACAAAAGAAAGTTTATGTCTACATACATTAACAATAAAACCATTTACTTTAGGTAACAGGTAAAAATATAAAGGCATACCACTGAATTTGTTTTTCTAAATAGCCAGGAATAAAAGAATGTTTAATATCTATGACGCTTATTAGGACCTTCAAAATTGCCCCCTTGTTTTCCTCTACCAAAGCCACCAGGACCACCACTCACAGGACCTACACCACTCATTGGTACTTGAGGTGTTTCAGAACCTGTTCTATTCCCCATAGGTGAACCCATTTGGGATGGTGGTCCTTGGGGAAATCTATCATTGTGCTATAATACCACATAAGAAATATGAAGTCCATTTGGAACACACCAAATAAAAGTGACAAGAAAAATTGGCAAAATCCCAAGTGGTGGTGTCATGAAGTTCAGCAGAAAGTCCAGCAGAATCAGGATCACACATAGAAGAAAGAAAGGAGCAATTCAATTAGTTACTATGTTTAAAAATAAAAAAGCAGCATCTGAAGACTTACAAACTGCTAATGCTATACCCCATTTTCATGAAAAAAACCCAGTTATTATGACATAAGCAAATGACATTTAGCCTATATTTAGCCAATATGATGATATTGCTCTGATTCCTTTCTTTAAAAAGTTTATACTGCATGAAACTATGCTGTAAAAGAAAAGTGCTTCTTTTTAAAAGAAAATCAGAGAAATAAAAATGGGGAGCAGCATCATATTGTTTTAAAAAATAAACATTAAAAAAACTTCAATATCAATGCTTTTAAAACACAAAGCACTAGACCAAACACACACAAGAACTTATGATTTCAATAACTTCTGAGGTATTTTCATTAAAAAGACTAGCATTGGGAAATATAATTTTAAGAAATGATTAACTTACTATAACACAATTAAAAAATCTGAATCATATCTTTTGAAAAGCATCACAACAATAACTATACATATTAACCTCAAGGGTTGAAAAGAATTCCTTGAGGATAGTAGCAAATAGCAAAACAAGTGCAAATAAAACCCAATGTGTGATATTTAAATAAAGTATACAACTTCAGGGGAAAGGGAAGAAAAATAGAACAGTTACTTCTTTGTTACTACTGATTACATGCTAAAGAAAAATTTTAAATAGTGAAGTTTTTACTAGCTGCCTTTTTTTTAAAAAATCAGAGTTTGAACCCAGAGGTGCTTAACCACTGAGTAACATCCCCAGCCTTTTTTACTCAGAGACAGTTTCACTAAGTTGCTGAAGCTGGCTTTGAACTGTGACCCTCCTTCCTCAGCCTCTGGAGCCGCTGGGAATATAGACGTGTGCCACCACGCCAGGCTTTACTAGCCCTTTGCATTTTATTCAGCCTCTACTGAAGGAACACATACTAATTGCATTAGGTGCCATCTGTTCATAGTAGATATTATAATACTACCTCTTTATCTGCCTATACAATCTATCATTTTTAAAAAACTCCCAACTGTTAGCATACCCAATTTTTTCCAAATTCTTAAAAGACTGTATTTTAAGGTAAATTTGAAACTAATAAAACACTGCACTCCTCAATTCTAAAATGCATTGTTTTTTCTTTTTGTTGGTGGTGGTACTGGGGATCAAACCCAGGGCATTATACATGCTAAGCAAAAGAAAACAAAACAAAACAAAAAACAAAAACAAAACAAACAAACAAACAAACAACAACTAAAACAAAACAAAACAACTTTACCACCCAAGCCTACAATATCTTATTTTACTGTCCTCTTAGATCCCCACGGATTTACACTAATGGAATCTCTTAGTTTAACTGGCAGTGTTTTCTCTTTCTTAGCAGCAATGGTACCTTAAATTACGATAGGAAAGTTAAAAAACAAACTGCCTTTTCAAAATATACAATCACCAATTTTTCTTTCTAAATGTTATTTGAAATCCATGAACAAATATTATGTGAGGAAATATTTTCTATTATAAAGCCTCATTTAAATAGTGGCATATGGAAAATGATAAACAGTTATTAGTCTTGTTAACTGATAGTACATAATAAAAATTACAACTGAGAAACCTTGTTTTTTAATATTTAACCCATACAAAAATATCTTCACACTCTCAGATAAAGACTTTTTAAAAAGTTTAAATTTAATAACAAGTATAATGATTAATTCTGCAAAAATAATACAGCAATGTAAGTTTAGAACATACAAAAACATTTTTACATTAAAATATTTTACAGTGAAAATAAGTAATTTAATATAAATCAAAAAAGTCATTTTTTAAAATAAAAAAATGCTTACTGAAAACTGAATATTCATATATGTTGGAGTTTTGTCCCCACCAAAGGCAAGGAGTCTACACAGAAAAGGAACACAATCATAAAATACTGAACCAATGCACTGAAAGCTGATAACGGTGGATACAAATAGAAAGCACTGAAAATAAACTGTAATTTTTTTTTTTTTTTGCTATGTACTTGGGTACAAAAACATGCCATGGATGGTAATTTTAATTCAAGCTAATTAAAAAGTGATTCTCATAAATCAAAATATAACTTCACAAAGTTAGTTTTCTTCAGTGACTATTCATCTCTTCTGCTAAAACAAATGATGCCAAATTATGTTTACGTGTGAAGTTATCTTTGGGGCAGAATTGTATATTAATTGAATATAATAAAAATAATATTTATGATACATTACCACTGCTCCATTATCTCACATCGTTGGAGTTCCCATATTTGCAGCTCCTTCTGGTCCCATGGCAGGACCAGGACCCATTGGTGGGCCAGGTATAGTTCCTCTGTTGTTCATATTCATACCCGTCTTTGGAGGAGGACCTTGGTTACCAGCAGGTGCTGGGCTAAACACTAGTATGTAAAACAATCTACTTTGAGCTGTCCTATCTTAGTTTAGTAAACATTAAAAAATTTATAAAATTGAGGCAATTTATACACCAAAACTATTGCCAAAATCACTCTTTCCTTGAAAATAAGACACTCAATATATTATTCTGAAACATAACATTACATACACTCTACAATTTTCAGCCTCAAAACAAATATACATAAAAACAAATAAGGTAACTATGAATATTAGGATATTTAAGAGTGCAACAGTTTTAAAAATCTTCAAAAATCAGTACCATTTACTAAAACCAAACAATCCCTAGCAATTTTCACTATGCTCTACCAGTCTTAATGATCAACAAACAATTAGCACGTAAAATTATAGCTAAAAATATGAACATGTAAATTACATTGTTATAAAAGGGAAACCATTTTCTGCAAAAATCACTTGAAGCTAAATTCTTGACTTTATAGTAATTTAATATCTCCCCAAATTGCCAAGTTATTTCTTAACCTTTAAAAAATAAAATCCAAACCAAAATAATATAAAATGACTCATCATAATGAAACTTACTTTAAAAAAATTCACCCAAACACAGGTAAAATAATTATGCAGATATTTTTGACATATTAAATTCTAGAAATGAGGATAAGAGACATCAAATTTTTCATCAATAATGATCCACTAATATTAATTACAATAGGGTCTGAGCTATAATATTATATATGACAGTCTCAAAAGACAACATTTTTTTGGTGTTTTCTTTGAAACATTTTTCCTTGTTTAAGGGCTCAGGCTTGTTTATCATTAAAAATTCATAACAGACTGATTCCAATTCGAGGTTTCTCTCCCATAGTATTTCATTATGTAGGTCAATTTTCTGGTACTCAGAACTCAATTTTGCAAATGTATATTATAAAAGGAGCTGAAGTTTTCATTCACTCTCATTACAGAATACTTAATGTAGCTGAAATCTATAGGGTTGAGTCAAAGGAGCAGGTAAAAGACTACTCCTTCCCTATCAATGCCTGATATCACATACTATTTTTTTAAACCTTCAAAGGAAGGAATTATTTCCTTAATCCCAAAGTGTTCTTGCTGATAAAGTTACACTTTATTCAAAAATATTTCCATTCCTTCAATAATAAATTGTCATTCTGAATAAGCTTCCATAATCTAGAAACGAAGGAATGTGGAAGACAGTTCTAGGACATATTGTAACTTAACATTCCCCAAAAAGAAAATATTAAGTCCTTTCCCCTTCTTTCTTGTTATGTCAGTTTAAATTGTACAACCATGGGCATTACAAATAGAAAAAAAAAATCCCCACCTATCTATTCATAGTTATATCTTCCACCTACATGGCTATAAATAAACTAAACTAAAAGATCTAAGAAATGTTGACATTATCTGGTTACCTGAAAAACAGTTTTACAATCTATATTTCACTAGTGGCATACCAGAAAATCTAACGCCACATTTGATCAAAAATTTTTTTCATCTTTCATTTTTGTGTTAGGGATCAAACCCAGGGACTCCAGCATGTCAAGCACATGATCTAACACTAATTTATACCCTCCAGCCCTATCAATGTAACTTGATGTAATATGACAGTTTCACTTACTAACAGCAACCTGACTAAACTATAACTTGAGTAAACCATTAAATGAAAGTCTCACACTGAATGAAGACTAAAGAGAATATTAAATGAATCAGACTTTAGAAGAGTAAGTGCCAAAACACAAACATGATTCTTTTGAAATGTTAAAAGTTTTAAATTATCTTGAATTTCTAACTAAATAAAGAATGTAAAGGCATACTGTCATAAAATTATTAATCAAGCTATTTCTCAGGGTGTCACTGAAGCATCAGAAATGGTTTTAAGTTCTATATTAAAGTTTTGCTCTGACATTAATGACAATCTTTGAAACTGATTATAATGACAATCTTTGAAACTGCTTATATTCCATAACGACCTCACTTGTGCAGTTGAAGAATACATGGATTGTCATTATACCATTCCAGAATTTACTCTGAACCACTGGCACACCATTATATACAACTTTATTTCATAATAAATGAAATAAATTATATTCTTGCTTCACTGATTGTAACATGTATTCGTGTACTAACTTCATCATTAAGTTTTTTTTTTTTTAAAAAGGGCCTTGTTTTGTACTTTCTTTGTATACCAGAGATGCACAGTAACCATTTGTTGATGAATAGGCAAATGACTAAGTAAATAGAAATAAATGATTTCAGACACTCTGATCAGAAATTTGAAAGAACTGGCAGAGGTTTTTTTTTTTTGTTTTTTGTTTTTGTTTTAAAGAGGTGTTAATCATCAAAAATGATCATTGTACACATTCCATGTTTTAAGTTTTATTTCATACACTACATTTTTTGGGGGGGGGCAGGTACAAGGGACTGAACTCAGGGACACTGGACCACTGGGTCACATCCCCAGCACTTTTTTGTATTTTATTAGAGACAGGGTCTCACTGAGTTGCTAAGTGCCTCGCCATTGCTGAGGCTGGCTTTGAACATGCGATCCTCCTGCCTCAGCCTCCCAAGTGCTGGGATTACAGGAGTGCGCCACCAGCCCCAACTAACAAGAAGGATCCTGAGTTCAAAGCAAGTATGGCATTTTGCAGCTCAATAACACCCTGTCTCTAAAACAAACCCCATGGACAGGCTGCAGCACAGGGTAGCCTGTGCCAAGGGGCCAGCCTAGGAAGTGGGAGGAGGTTGCTGCAAGGATGGGGAGGGCCTAGGACACAGCATCAATCTCTCGCTGTTGCACTGGGGGCGGAGCCTGTGGCAGTGTGCGCATGCACCAGGCTGCCAGACCTTCTGATTTCCAGAATGCTGGTCTGAGACTTCACTCCGCCATGATGCACACGATGTGAGGAAGGCTAGGTTTTCCTCGGTCCTCGCAGCTGGCTGGCTACAGCCTTCAGAGCACAGTAAGTAAGGGGGATAGTGGTGGCGGGTAAGGTTGGAGGGCCTGCAGGGCTAGAGGGGGCCTTGTGGGCTGGGTTGAAGTAAAGATACTATTCTAGCGGGGGCGGCAGCGCACACCTGTAATCCCAGCACTTGGGAGCGCCCCTGAGTTCAATCCCAGTACCCCATCCCCCCAAAAAAAATTATTCCAAAATATTAACATTTATCTATGTTCATTAAAGCAAAACAAAAACTGTTTTGTTGAGTTCCTCAACATTAAAAAGAACATAAATGGAATTCTCAGTAAATGTTCATATATATTTTTTAGTATTTTTAGCCATAAAATTGAGTATTTATGTATTTCTAAAAAGATGTATTTTAAAAATTTTGTTATTTTTGTCTCAAAAAATGTGTTTTTTTTTTCAGAGTTACATTTTATGGTTGCTAAATTTGAAAACATTTAAAAATTTGAAAAATTTTGTTGATTTTTTCCCCCCCCCAACAGCTCTTATTCTTCCTTAGTTGCGTGACAGAGCCTTCTGCAGCTGCTGCCTTGGTCCGCAGGAGGAAGGGAACCAACCCACTTTGTCAGCGCCATGGCTCTGGCTCCTCTCTACAGCGTGAGTGTCCTGGGGAGAGGGAAATGAGGGCTAGAAAGTGGGAGCATGCCTGCGCTTAGTTCCGGAGTTTCGAGTTTCGCTGATGTTTTCCAGGAGGGTGGGGGTGTATAGAAGACAAGGTTCACAGCCCTTTATTTCTCAGCAGGGAGAAGGTGTATGTAGTTCTGTGTTTTGTAACCTTTTAACTTGCAGGAGTCGTGCAAGTATACAGATTGCTCTTAGAGGAGTCCTTATCTCCAAAGTGGATACTTTTGCAACTTTGTGGCCAGTAATTGGCAAAAGGAAATAGAGGAAGCCTGAGCCTATGTGCACACAAAGGACATCTCTGTAATATACCTTTTCCTGGTGTGAGGGCTGTGATACAGCAGCTACAGCAGTGCAGCAGTTTTTGTTTCTGGGGCACCACTTACTGAGTGGACCCCTGAAAGGAAAATTTCTTGCCTTTCTTTCAGTCTTCACGAAAGGAAGACTGATTATCATTTTAGTACCTATTGGTACAGGAGGTTGTTTCCTTCTCATTTCCTGAGTCCAATTCCTGTGAGCATAGAGGACACTAATAAATTTCTCTTGCTGAGAAAATTTGGAGTTCTTATGAATCACCTTACTTGGGAGAGAGCACCATTAATCATTTCATAAAAGTTGTAACATTTTTCCCTGTACCCAAATGCTTTTTTTTTTTTTTTAACTTGGGAGATTGCCTTTATCTTTAGTCTCTATCAATTTAGGAGAGAATATTGACACTTTATCCTTTCAAGAATGACTTTTTCCTTCTATTATTTTAAAATTGAAGTCTGTAGAACCTGTGACTTGTATTTCAGGTATCTTCTCAGAGTGTCAAATAAGAGGTGCATAAAATAATTAACATTTCATATATTTATGTGGACTTTAAAAGTTAAACCTGGAGTGGAATTTTATCTTATGGCATAGGCAGCACTAAACTAAGAATTCTGGTTCATCTGCTCAAGGAACTGTGGTCTCCATCTCTGAAGAGATGCTTTCTTTGTAGGAATGAATGAATGTAAACCTGGGGTTACACATATCTATCCTAATTTCTCCATTCAGGATTGTGATTAAATTGATTTAAAACTTTCTCAAACTTAATATTTGATCCTGTATTTTCCTCTCTTGAAGTAATGAGTTCTGTGAGTTTATTAGCTTCTGTATTATGTAATTATTCATTTACTTATCTCAAACCAGTCTTCCATAAAATTCCAAGACACATTCAGAGTTTGTATTTTGAGAAATGGTAGAACAAGTCCATCTTTTCCTGGTTTTATAGATTTTGATTGTTCCTCTTTACTATCATCTGGCCCAACTCTTTCTGTTTTAGGATAATTTCTTCCATTTCTTTGACCACTTTGCCCTCCTCTTGAATTTTACAGTTTTTTTTTTTCTTTTTTTTCTTTTTTTTTTTTTTTTGTGGTACTGGGGATTGAACTCAGGGGCACTCGACCACTGGGTCACATCCCCAGCCCTTTTTTGTATTTTATTTAGAGACAGGGTCTCACTGAGTTGCTAAGTGCCTCGCCATTGCTGAGGCTGGCTTTGAACTCGCGATCCTCCTGCCTCAGCCTCCCAAAGTGCTGGGATTACAGGCGTGCGCCGCCACCGCGCCCAGCTTACAGTTTTTTTCTTAAGATGGCTTTTTCTTCTTATGCTTTTTATAAAGAAACTTACATTCTTTTATGTTAAATGGGAACTGACCTGAAAAAATTGAACAGTGGATGTAAGGTTAGATTTAGAATAAAAAATATTTTGGGGTTTGTTACTTTATTTTGTGACCTTGAGAAAGTTATATATTCCATTTTCCATAATGATGATGAAGAGCAATCTTGACTTGCATAGTCTGCTTTTTGGGAAAGAGGGGGAAATGAAACCAAAAACTACTTACTAACAGTAGGACCTGCTTTTATTGCTTTGAGTACAAATTAAAAATTAAGATAAGGTTTTTTTTGCATATTTGGTTAAAACTGACAAAGCTTTAAGGTGTTTATCTTTGAGGTGCTTTTACTTATGAGTGACAGAGGCAATCAAATACCAATTGCACAAAACTGTAGAAATATGAGAAAGGACAATATTAATTAAGGCCACTATATACCAGATACCATGTTTAGTGTCTTATATCTGTGAATGTATTTGTACAGTTTTCATGAAGAAAATGTTGGTTTTGGACTATACAAAATAAATTAGAAAGTCTGAGTCAAATCTGGGAAGGTCTCTCTCAGGAAGAAATGTGCATATGGAGACAGGAAAAGTCTTTTGGAATTGGAAGGTATAAGGGACATATCTAGGTATAAAGACGTTAGCTTGCTGGAGGTTGTTGAGTAGGGTTAAGGTGAATTCGTGTTTGCATAGGTACATGATAAATGCAAAGAAGCAGTTGAGGACAGTGTTCCTGAGAAGTTAGTTTCAGATGGTTGGCGATATAAATTACATTTTAGGCCAAAGGCAATGTGCCTGGGTTAGGATTTTGTTTTTTCTAGGAAACCAACATTTTTATGCCGTGGTTATGACGGTGCTGTGCAGAGGAGTGAAAAAGTCAGTATGGCGCTAGTGGTTTGTTATAATGAAAGAATTTGGAAACCAGGCAGTCGATTTTGTTTTGGATGTTAAATTTGGGGTTAAGAATTAGATACTGATATAATTTCAAGAGAGCAAAATAATTTAATAGATTATAGTGCTAACAATGTGGAGTTGGGATTCATTTTCAAAGCATTTAGGTATCTGAGAATGCTAATGGAAGTGAAGAGCTGAAAAATGGGTGTTTTTATTTATGGGGTGGTGGTGGGATCTGTGTCAGAGTAAGCAAAGACATAATAAGAACTGAGAATGGATGAGTCTGTCCCTAAAAGAGATGTTTTAAAAATAGATGAGTTGTAGTTGAAAAGAGGAGCAGTCTTTAAATACATGGCTACCAGTTTAGTCCCAGGGCATGTGATTCTGTATTTTTGAAGTAGCTACAAGTTTTTAGTAGATTATGGAGGTCTCTTGAGATTAAGTTCAGAAGAATATATAGGATTTCATGGTTAAGGAACTTACAAAAAAAGGACTGATTTGTTTCTTCCAATTCATGATTTTAAAGTTTGCCCTGCAATATTATTAATCTTAAGTTTGCTCTTAATACCATGAAGTGGGGCTAAAAATAGCTGACAGGGAAGGCTGCTTCCCTTGCTTGCAGTTGGTGTGTGTCTTTGTGTCCCATACAATGGAGGGGATATCCCTGTGTTGGCACAGCAGCGCTGAAAAAAAAAATTTTAACCTTTTTATAAAAAACAAACAATGTGGCACTTAAAAATATTCAGACTTCTTGGTGGTTAACTTTTGGTGTTGGCTTTAGCAAAGATTAAGGATTGTGAATAGAAATATATACACAAACTTTATTGTGTTCCTTAGGTTTGAATTCAGCACCTTCCTAGAGCCTCTTTGGCTTCCTAAGAGAATATCAATTGGCAGAATCCCCTACAGAAGATATATATATATGCAGGGAGCTATGGCTAAAATGATTCTAGGGTAAGGGTGTAGGGGTTGGAATATATGCTATATCCTCCTCTCTATTCTCTACTTTTCATAGCATTACATATGCAGATGAAGCTGTGTTTAGGTGGATTTTAAAAGGCAGTCTCTTTTTCCCAATCCTTTCTTTTCCTTCCATTCCTTCCTTTCCTTTCCTCTCTCCCTTTTTGCTCCCTCTCTCCCTTCCTTCCTTCCTTTCTTTCTCTTTCATTTTCGGTGTTTTGGTGTGAGTGTGTGTGTGTGTGTGTGTGTGTGTGTGTGTGTGTGTGTTAAACCCAGGACCTTGCACATGCTAGGCAAGTTCTGTGTCACTGAGCCACCTCCCCATCCCTTTAAAACATTTTTATTTGGAGACAGGGTCTTTTTTAATTTGCCCAGGCAGTCAGTCTTCAAACCTGAGATCCTCCTGCCTCTTCAGTTACTTGGGTTACAGGTGTGGGCCCCTGAACCTTGCAACAGATAGCCTTTCATGGTGAAGCTGACGTACTAATAAACACATTGGGAAATGTGGGACTCTGATAGTAGAGTGATAGCTTCCATATATTTTGCTTTGGAAACTTTGGAATTAATATGAGATGATTTAGAGAACCTCAAAGGGTTTACATTTTAGTACTAGATGACCCCAAAGTGTTTGTGTAGGATAGCATCAGCCTATGTCATTGTAATTTTAGAGATGGTTCCTGGAGATGTCTTGTGGTTCTCCTGATATCTCATTGTGTAGAAGAAGGGTTTGCAAACTTTTTCCTTGCAAAGGGCCAGTTAATATTTTAGGTTTCATGGGTCACTCTGTCACAATTTTCAGCTCTATAGTGAGGAAGAAGCCATAGACAATATGGAAGTGAATGTGTGACTATGCTTAAATGAAATCTCATACATAAAAACAAGAAGTAGATTGGATTTAGCCTATAGGTCTTACTTTAAAGACCTTGGTATAGATGACTTGCAAATCTACCAACATAAGGTATGAGCTATGAGCTTTATAGTACAGAGCTGGGACTGGCTATTTTAGGAGGTCTCTATTTTCTAGATGAGGTATCTTCCTGGCTGTCTTATTCTGCATAAAGCATACGAGTCTACTGTTCAAAGTATGTTTGTTTTTCTTAGGAAGAAAACTATGAATTGAGGAGCAGGGGTGATGCCATCTGTAAAGGGAATTCAGCTAAAAAGCAGGGCTTTTCTGCATTTTATTCAAAGATGTTATAATTGGCCTATAATGATATACTGGTTTTGTATATCAGGTTATCTGTGAAGAAGCTTATGGGCACACTTTTGAAAGGTTCTGAAAATAAATTGTAAAGCATTTTCTTTGAATATAAAATTAAAAGCATTTATGGTTGGGTTGAATCAGACAAAAATCTTAGTCAAATTATAAGAACGTTAAGGTTTAAAATTTCTATCTCTTAAAGTCTTAATTTCTTGGAATGACTGATTGATTGTGTGAAATTATGGGCTTTATAGTTATTTTTGCTTTCTTAATTTCAAGTATTATTATTGCCTTATCAAGTCACTTAAATAATTTAAATGGGTACTTTAAACAACTTTGCTTACATTCTTAAGGATGAAGTTATCTTAAATGTATTGTGTAGAAAGGACAATTTAATTTTTACATTATAGTTAATATAAAAACATTTGTTTCATTTGTCAACAAGTACCTGTATTGGATGATGGCATATTTATTCTGGTTTCATAACTCTTCTCTTAGGATTCCTCTATTTATTGCAAGGAAGGTGACTACTATTGCAAAAGATATTTCTTTTTCGTTAGTTTAAAATTTTTTACTTTATAATAGTGTAGTCATCCCTCTGTATCTGTGGGGAATTGATTCCAAGACCCCTGTGGATACCCAAATCTGAGGATACTCAAGTCCCTTATGTAAAGAATTAGTATTTGTGGGGTGGGGTTGTGGCTCAGCAGTAGAGCGTTCGCCTAGCATGTGTGCAACCGGATTCGATCCTCAGCACCACGTAAACATAAATGCATTGCATTATGTACAACTAAAGCAAATAAATAAGTATTAAAAAAAGAATTAGTATTTGTGTATAACTGTAAATGTCCTTCTGCTTATTTTATTTTTTGGTACCAAGCATTGAACCCAGGGACACTTAAACAGTGAGCCACATCCTTAGCCCTTTTTATTTATTTATTTTGAGGTAAAAGAAGTTGAGCAATTTGGTTAAACTTTAGTGTTTTTTAGTATTATTACTCACTTTCATGACAATGTTAGGAAGGATTTTGAAATAACGGAAGAAGATGTTTGAAGGGATGGGTTAACAGAATAAGGGGAATTTAAGTTAACAAAGTAAAATAGTTTCTTTGGTTTTAAGAATTTTGCTTTGTTTTGTTCTCTTGTGTTGGGGACGGCCTTGTGCATGTTAAGTATACTCTATCACTGAGTTGCGCCTACAACTCTTCTTTTTAAAAATTTTAATTGGCAGATTTTAATTTAAATACTTCTTTGAGATAATGTATATTATGTATAATGATCAAATCAGGTTACATAGTATTTCCATCTCCTTAAATGTTTGAACCTTTGATAAACATGGTGCCTGAAATATTATTGTAAAGTAACATTTACATGCTTTAGATGTCTGTGAGCATTGGGTTAGACATTTTGCTTTGTAAATCTTGGAGTCTAGTATGTGTTCTAGCTTAAATAGAAGCTCTTGATCAGAGTGCTCACAGAAATGGTTAGAGTTTTCATCAAGATCTTGGAATCAGCCGGGCGCGGTGGCGCACGCCTGTAATCCCAGCACTTTGGGAGGCTGAGGCAGGAGGATCGCGAGTTCAAAGCCAGCCTCAGCAATGGCGAGGCACTTAGCAACTCAGTGAGACCCTGTCTCTAATAAAATACAAAAAAGGGCTGGGGATGTGACCCAGTGGTCGAGTGCCCCTGAGTTCAATCCCCAGTACCACCAAAAAAAAAAAAAAAAAAAAAAAAAAAAAAAAAAGATCTTGGAATCCATTGAAGTATTTGACACAGCCATGGGCTGGGGCAAAAATCATGAGATAACTATATGATAATCATCTCAAAGTAAGCTCTCTAGCTGGCAGTGGGGTGGGAAAGACACCAAAGTAGTTTTCTGAATTCTAGGGTATTTTGTTGTACAGAAATTCTTTCTACCACTAAGCGATTCAGATAGAGAAATTGGAACACTATTTTGCTATATTCCATGAAGAGGAAGTATTGAGTGGGGGTACATGCCATCTGGGCAAGGGCCCTTTAACTTCCTCACCTGTAGAGTAGGGCTAAAACATACTCACATCCCAGGAATGCATTAGCATGGTAACTGGGAGATGCTAAACATTTAGGAAATAGAGCTATCTTTGTATTTTATAGAATAGAAGACTCTATTAAACATACTTGACTAGATGCTGCAAAAGAGGCATTATACATAATATGTTTATCTCAAAAGATTTAAGTATCAAGGTGCTAACAATTACTTTATAGATGAAAGTGGCCACTTTGTGAATTGATTTCAGAAGACATGCTTTCCCTTACTTGTCAACCAAATGGGCAATTAGATTGTCCAAAGAATAACAGCATTTGTTCAGGAATAGTAGAGCATTATAAAGGGAATACATTTATTATAGTAAATTATGAGCCTATTTAAGGAGATTGAGGCAAGAAAAGTGTTAAAAAGTGAAATGAGGTGGATACCATAAAATATTTTGAAACAACAATGCTTGGATATAGGGGTTAATAACAAGAGTGATATCAGTCAGAGGTTGGACAGTTGGGTCTTAATTTCCCCCAAGGGAGTTATTCAGATACAGTGTATATCACTAACAACAGCACAGATTTTTTTTTTTTTTTACTAGCTAATAAGTAATCTTGTCATTTGCTATCCCACGAGTGGGTTGAATTAAAGGAGTGTTATAAAAAGGAACTGTTAGTGTGTGTGTGTGTGTGTGTATGTGTATACATATATATATATATATACACATATACATATATATATATATATATATATTTGATGCTGGAAACTGAACTCATGGCCTTGTACATGTTAAGTACACACTTTACCACTGAGCTACACCCCCAGCACTTCTTTATAACGAAAAGTTGTACTGGGAATGGTGCCAAAATTATCCACTAGGTGGACAAAAGAATTCCTTATGTCAGATTCTATTAAGTTACCCGCAATAGCTAAGGTTTATGATTATTTTTTTGGAGGGGACTGAACCCTCACTTATGTTAAGCATGCATTCTGCACTCTACCACAAAACTACACCCCAACCCTACTTTTAAAAAGCCAAGGCTGGACAAGTTGATATAAATTTCTTTTTTTTAAAAAAATTTATTTATTTGCTTTAGTTGTACACAATGCAATGCATTTAGGTGGTGCTGAGGATCGAACCCGGGTCGCACATGTGCTAGGCGAGCACTCTACCGCTGAGCCACAACCCCAGCCCCCAACTTGATATAAATTTCAAGTAGTAAAGCCTCCTGCCTATGGTTTGACCACACAGAAACTTCACCATAATACCTGATATCATAACTAGAGATAGTCAAACTACAAAGCAGAATGAGAAATTGACATCAGAAAAACTCCAACGCTGGGCACAGTAGCACCTATCTATAGTCTTAGTTGCTTGGGAAGCTGAGGCAGGAGGATTATTTGACTCCAGGAATTTGGGGATAGCCAGGGCAACATAATAAGACCATGCCTCAAAAAGAAGAAGAAGGGAAAAAAAAAGACAAGAAATGATTCCATATCAAAATTAGACTCTTACCCTTTTGAATTTTTCCTTACTTTTGCCTACCTTTTTACTTTGCAGGACAATGGTATAGTTAAAATTTTACAATCAGGGGCTAACTTCTTCCCAATAGATCCCAACCCCTAAAGTTGCCATTGTTAGGAAATACCTATATAAACTCTCTCACTTCATTGGCTCTTAGTTAGCTTAGAAATCACTGATTTTGGAAATCACTCACCTGAACAACACATTATTAGTCTCCTACTAGCTTTGCTGTAGATAACATCTCTGACATTTGGGATAGGATCATAACAATTGTTTGGGTTACTTTTCAGGGACTTGAAGTCCACTTTTGTTGAAAACATTGACTTTTTACTTGGGCCTGCAGATATCCAACCAGTGACTGGAGCAGTGTGAAAATACTTGGCATCTCTGTATTTCCCTTTGTTGCTTTAGCTTTTGGGTCAGATTCTACTCAGCTCTGCCTATAGACATGTTGATCATTTGAAAAATGTTTGATCCCAAACTAATAATACAAGGTTCAGTTGACCTGGACTTTCCTAGTCTCTTTCCCTGCATCAAGGCTAATGATACACTTATCATTCATCATGATGGGAAACACCAGATCAAGAAAGATGTGAAAAGAGGTGGCACCTGAATTACTGAAAGGTCTCCAACTATTCAAATAAGAGGCATGAATATCCCTTCCCTTTGTTAGCCAATCATTATTTCTATCCTATATATGTTACTCCTTAAGCCCATGGAGTTGAGAAGCTGGTTTGCTAGGAAATCTTCCACTTCTTTATTCTTTGGTCACTGAATAAATATCTTTCTTTCTTTTTTATGGGTGTCTCTTGGGCATTAATTTTTCTATGTAATGAACTTTTGAATGTGAATTTTATAACGTTATCACTTTCCAGTAGCACCATGGCCTGGGAACCAAACCTTCAACACATTCAAGATACGAACTATAGAATCTGTTATAAAGAAAAAAAAAAGGGGCCAGGCGTGGTGGCGCACGCCTGTAATCCCAGCACTTTGGGAGGCTGAGGCAGGAGGATCACAAGTTCAAAGCCACCCTCAGCAATGGCGAGGCACTTAGCAACTCAGTGAGACCCTGTCTCTAAATAAAATACAAAAAAGGACTGGGGATGTGACCCAGTGGACAAGTGCCCCTGAGTTCAATCCCCAGTACCAAAAACAAAAAAAACAAACAAACAAAAAAAAAAAAAAAACTTTTCTTGAACTTATCCAAATACTTACAGGGCCATGAAAAACAATACAGATAGTTTTTAGTTTTGGAGGATTGAAAAATGTGTATTTAATCAAATTGCTGTAAACTACAGAGAGCTTAAGGAAATAGTTTCCTTAAATCTAGAAAACAAAACCAAACCAGGCCTATTTTACCCATTGCACAGTGTGCCCATCACTGAGACAATGAATTTTGTAAAACAGTTTATTTTGCAAGGCAGGGGAGCATGAAGTGGGAAACCTAAATTTTACATATCCTTCCCAAGGCAAGGGGTTAGGGCTATCTATGAAATAAAGAATGAGGGTAGTCTGAGGCATGGGAAAAGGTTTTTGGGAGTGCACAGTAGTCTGTGCCTGTATAATTAATTTCTGTGGCTCTTCATGGAACAAATATTTAGAAAATAGTGGCATTAGCATAATCTGAGAGTGAAATGTTAGATCCTCTAATGTTGAAATGTCATCCATCATACACTTGTGAGGGCCTGAATGAAGAATTGTTGGTTTTGATTAAAATGATTGTAAATTTCCTGAAAAGTAACCTAGGCAATTTCTCCTCATAGTCCACATGTCAGAGTTACTATCTACAGCAAAGCTAATGGGAAACTACTAATATATAGCTCAGTTGTGTGACCTCTAGATTAGTAATTTGGTTTTGAAGTTAACAAACAGCAACTAATTAAGAGGTATATGGGGATTCAGATTCAGAGAAGTAAAAAATATGCAAATGTTTGGTTAGTATAAATGAGACTGGGTCACTTTGATCCTTGTCCCCAGTGCCAATCCAATAACGAAGACAAGATTTTGAGGGGAAAAAGAAGGAAAAAGAAGTTTTATTGTTTTGCTAGCAAAGGAAAACCACAGGGGACTCCCGTCCCAGAGACTGTATTTTGCCCGTCATTGGAAACAGAAGGCTTTTAAAGAGATCTGGTGTGTTCGATAAGCTTAGGGACCTGGTTTTCTGATATGAGTTTGATATGTCCATGCTATTAGATATAGAAAATGACAAACCCCAAAATAGTGAGACCTGAGGAAAGGGGAGTGAGAAAGAAAGCCATACATTGAGAGCATTGATCCTTTCCCAGTACAGTTCTTTCCTGGTGATAAAACAAACCCTGAGGAGAAGATGTCCATCAAACCTGGAAAGGCAGTCTCTGGGAGGGCTGAAGCATTAACCCTTCTGCAAACAAATCCTTCCCAGGTACCAACAACAGACCCCAGGCCCTCCATCACGTTTAGTACAATAAATTCCAGAAACTGACCATTGACCCTAGGCTCCCTCACATTTCACCCTGTAAAACAAACCCTAAATTTCTAAGCACTAAACCTGACTCCTTCAAGGATTGACAAACAAACTGCAAATTCCTGGGTGCCCAAAGAAAATTGACATGCTCACTAGACCACCTCTCAGAATAACCTATATAAGCCCAGGCCCGTTCTTTGTTCGGGGGCTCATTTTCCACCAGGAAAGTGAGTCCCACCACAGCATCATTTCGTCCCTGCATCCCCTGCTCCTGTGTGAAACTTTGTTCCTGAATAAAACACTGAGCTGATTTCTGAAGTTTGCATTCATCCTGGTCTTTTTGCGCTAACACATGCATCTTTGTACCTCTGAATAATTTGATAAATTCATAGATTGTCATTCTTATTAACATGATGAATTTATTTATCAGTTAATGCCTTATGGTTGGGCCTGGCAGATAGTGGTTATAGGGGTTGTTTACTTGGATGAATAAGATCTGCCCTGTATTTCATCCTTTCCATTCTGGAACAATCTAGTCATTCTGTTTGGATCAAAAATTTATTCTACTATAAAATTATTTTTCATACAAAAAAATTCTCTTTCTATTAATTTTTCTCACCAAAAATACGTGAAACTTCCTTTGTATATCTCTCCACTCCTTACTGGGTCTTCTCTGCCTTGTCTTTGTTTCCTTTCTTAAATTTACATTTTGAAACAATCTGTTAAAAAAATTTCCAAATTAGATACAATTACTTTTTCTAAATATAAGAACATATTTTATGTATTTCTTATAGTTTTTTCTCATTAAAACACATTGTAGGGGCTGGAGTTGTGGCTCAGTGGTAGAGCATTTGGTGTGAGGCACTGGGTTTGATTCTTAGCACCGCATATAACTAAATGGATAAAATAAAGGTCCATCAATATCTAAAAAAAAAAAAAAAAACACATCTTAATTTTCTTCTTGAATTCTTTGTATATACAATTACATGACTTAAAAAAAATTTTTTTTAGTTGTAGATGGACATATTACTTTTATTTATTTATTTATTTTTATGTGGTGCTGAGGATTAAACCCAGTACCTCACACATTAGGCAAGCGCTCTACCACTGCACCACAATCCCAGCCCATAATTACATGTCTTGATGAGAATTTTTTTTAACTCTTAATAATCTTAATTTCTCATGAAGACCCAGAAAGAAAACAATTTTGAATTGTTTGCCATGTGGCAACAATTTATATCTACAATAGGATATATTTATTAATAGACTCAAACATATGTTATCTGTAGAATTAAAGAAGACAACTATAAGGTTTTAACTTAAAAATGATTCAGACATTTTGAGTTTATATATCACTCAACTTAATATGACCATCTTAAAATTTTAAATAACATGGAAAGTTAATTTTAAAATGTTTATCCCATTTGCAGTCACTTAATTAAAAATAATTTTGGTTTACTTATGAGACATAGATATTAGATAAGTATAATCAGCATTTCAAGTTATTTCCATGTCAAACAAAAACTCTAAAAGTTAAATTTTTCTTGATACACAGGAAGCAATGAACATGGCTCATGAATGTATGTTCTGAATCAAATTTATACTTTTACAGTCTGAAACAAATAATAGAGATAAATAATGACCATATCTAGACAGCAAATCCTGGCAAAAATGTACACTAACAATTCTGAAGACACCTCCATTTTTATTTTGGCAACAATTAAAATTTAAAACTATTTAATTTATTTAATAACAAAAACTTATTTAATAATATGAACTAAATAGCATTTGTGTTTACTCCTATAAATTTAGCAGTTTAAATTTATGTGAGTGCTTATTAGCTATAAGTTTATTTAAATAGAATTCCTAAAGTTTTTCCCATGTAGATACAACATATAATGTGTAAACATGTATAACCCCCTTAAAAACATATGTGCACAAAGATTGTATAGCTTTCATATTAGAATTTTAGTTATGAGACAGAAAAATACTCTGTAAACTCACTGGCTTATTAAAAGACAGTTGAATCCAAATTATGTTTCTGACAAAATGGAAAAAAATAATGTCACTTGTTAATATGGCTAAACTTTTAAGATTTTCATTTGTCCTGATAAGTAGTCTTAAAAAAGACGTAAACCAAATTACAGGTAAATCTCTATCATTAGCCAGTCGCTTTTTCTTTCTCCTTTTAGTGCTGGGGATTCAGTTCAGGGCATAGCACCCAACAGGCAGCATTCTACCATTGAGCTATACCACCAACCCACAGCTTGGTTTTATCTATTTATTTTTTTAATTTAAATTTTTGGCACTAAGGATTGAACCCAGGGGTGCTCTATCACCGAGCTACCTCCCCAGCCCTTTTTATATTTATTTTGCGACAGAGTCTCGCCAAGTTGCTAAAAATCTCACTAAGTTGGTGTAGTTGGCTTCAAACTTGTGATTCTCCCTTTACAGTCTGCTGAATCATTGGGATTTCGGTTGTGTGCCACCGTACCAGTCTCTGCAACTTGATTTTAAAAAGCACCTTTTAGTTGGTGCATGCTTATGATCCCAGCATTTTAGGAGGCTGAGGAAGGAGGGTCACAAGTTCAAAGCCAGCCTCAGCAACTTAGAACTTGTCTCAAAATATAAAAAAGGGCTGGGGATGTGGCTCAGTAGTTAAGTACCCCTAAGTTCAGTCCCTGGTACCAAAAAAAAAAAAAAAAAAAATCAATCATTAATTTTTTTTTTTTTTCCTTTTCCAATCTCAAATACGTTTAGGGGTGGACTCTTTGATGTTTTTATTTTCCTGGGACTGGCTTGAATAACAACCCTCCAAGTGGCCTTGAATTTAATAGCACAGTTATCTTTCTTTTGTTTGCCCTTTTTTTTGGGGGGGGGGGGGGGGGCTAATAAATGCTGGTGGGAAACATTTTTAGAAATGGCTTTTAAAAGATCAGTTGCAGTGCTGGGGTTGTGGCTCAGGGGTAGAGCGCTCACCTATCACATGCACAGCCTGAGTTCAATCCTCAGCACCGCTTAAGAATAAAGGCATTGTGTACAACTAAGAAAAATAAATATTAAAAAAAAAAGATAACTTGCAGTTTTTCTTTGATTTTGTTCTGGCCCAAAGTAATTTTTGTGCAGGATGAGAAAGATTTTGTTTTAATCTTCTGAGATCAATATGTTGACTAAGGCAGAAGGGTGGTTTAAAAAAAAAGTTGGAATCCTAAATGATTATTATCCAGGAAAACTTAAATTTACATTTTTAAAAAGAATGATTCTTAGGTATTTAGGTTGCCATGCTGTAAATTGCAAAAGTATTTACCTGAAAGTTTAATTCTTTTTTCTGTCTTGGCTGAATGATATAAGAAACACTTTTATCTATCTATCTATCTATCTATCTATCTATCTATTTATTGTTTTAGTACTGGGCAAGAAAAATTTCAAGTGGACTTTGCAATGTTTTTATTTCAATTTTTCTTTATCTTCACATAAGTTTTTAAAATATTGAGGCAAGGGGATATAAAGGAAAAAAGAAAAGAAAAAAAAAAAAGAATGAGATGATATCATTACTCTACGTGCATGTATGAAGACACGAATGGTATGGATATGCTTTGTATATAACCAGAGATATGTAAAAATGTGCTCTATATGTGTATTATGAATTGTAATGCATTCTACTGTCATATACAACAACCTTGAATAAAAAAAGAAAAAAAATCAAAAAAATATTCTGCAGATAAAACAAACAAAACAAAGACAAAAATAAAGTGGTAGGCAGACAGCTAAAATGCCTCTGTATGTTAAGACTATTATTGCAGTTAGAGAATTATGCTATACCATTGATTTAAAAAAGAGCACAATAAAGGACCATAACACAGTCATCTGGAGACCACCAAGTAGGGTAACTTCTTTGCATGTTTTAGAAGTTGGGTGTTCCATTTTCTATCTAATTTTCTTCAGAGAAAGAAAATCCTATAATCCCTGTCAGGAAATGTTAAGGATGTGACAGTGCCCTGCTTTGACATCTGTTCCTGGCAAACATTCTTTTTGTTTGTTTGTTCAACCTGTGACCAGGGTTTTCTTTATTGCACAAAGATTCTCTTGTGCTGGCAGGCACCTTGTGATAATCTTGCCTGTCCATGATCAGGTAATCTTCACATGGAAGACCATTTTAGAGGTTAGAATTGCTTATAGATGTTGGCAGCTGCATTAGTTTTTTTTTAAATAGGCTATCCCATATACACCATTTAGAATTTCTTTTTCTACTCCTGGAAGATTTTCAGCAACAATTAGGAAAAAAAAAAAGATAAAGGATCCAAATCATGGAGATGCATCTAATCAATAATATAGTTGATTGCAATTGAAGATGTGCCTCCCACTTTGCAGATGTGATTAATTTAAGGAACTTGAACTGGGGAGATTATCCTGCATTATCCAAGTGGAACCATTGTAACCATAAAGATGATGATGGAAGCATGTCACTGGACAAAGGTCTGAGGAGGTCCTTCCAAGGGGGCCTCAACTCAGCCCAAGTAGGTTCTTTACTTATGACACTGAAAGCATTTTAGGACATGTTGAAAGCAAGGCAAAAGCAAAGATTTATTAAAAGCAAATGTATTCACACCCTAAAGGCAGGGTGTAGGTGCCCCCTCACCCCTCAGAAAAGAAGATGAGTGTTATGGTTTAGATATTAGGTGTTCCCCAAAAGCTTATGTGAGACAATGCAAGAAAGTTCAGAGGTGAAACTGACTGGGCTATAAAAATTTTGACCTAATCAGTGCATTAATTCCCTGATAGGGATTAACTAGTTGGTAGCCATAGGCAGGTAGGGCATGGCTGGAGGAGATGGGTGCCTGGGGGTGTGCCTTTAGGGTATATATTTTGTCCTTGTTGAGCTCTCTTGTCTTCTCTCTCTGCTTCAAGGTGTCTGTGTCCTGAACTGCTTTCCTCCACCACACTTTTCTCTCACAGTGTCCTCAGGCCCGAGGAATGGAGTCTGTTATCTCTGGACAGACCTCTAAAACCATGAGCTCCGAATAAACTTTTCCTCCTCTAAAATTGTTCTTGTTGAGTGTTTTGGTTATAGAAGTGAAAAAGCTGACCAAAACATTGAATTATGCACCCAGGGTTGAGCTCTAATTTTCCTGGGAAGAAATGTATAGATTCTCAGGCAGGCTTCTTTGAAAATCAAACCTTAAGTCAAGTCTTTGATATTTGGAGTTCAGAATGTTTTCTTTTTTTTTTTTTTTTTTTGTTCTTGTTAAGAAGTCTAGCCATAATTCAGCTGTGGGTACATAGCATAAGACTTTGGATCTAGTGATATTTAAATGATTCTGTTTTTCCTTTAGTTGATTGTTCATCTTACTAAAGAGAGAAGCATGGCTGGTCATGCTCATAGATCTGAGTCTCCATTCTCTAAGGGTCTCTATTTTTCTCTCCCAAGAGCCCTCCTATCTCAAGCAGATACTGAAACGAGTTGCTTTGAAGATGGAGGTTGGGGCCACAAGCCAAGATGAACAGACAGCCATGAAAAGGTGGAAAAGGCAAGAAACCAGATCCTGCCCTAAGGGCCTCAAGAAGGAATGGACCTTCAGACTATTGCCTTGTGAAACTGACTTTAGACTCTTACCCCCAGAACTGTCAGAGAATAAGTTAATGGCAGGTTGCGGTGGTGGTACAGGCCTATAATTCCAGCTACTTGGGAAGCTGAGGGGATAGGGGGCAGGGAGAAAATGTATGTTATTTAAACAAAGTGCCCTCTATATTATTCACTTTTTAGTATATTAAAATCTTGATTTTTTAAAAATTTGTTTATTTTCTGGGAAATGTACTGCTTTATTTGGTAGCTGTTTGGGAGGAAACTTCATTATTATTCTTTTTATTCAAAGTTGTATTTTTTTTTATTATTTTATTTTTATACTTTGGTACCAGGGACTGAACTCAGGGGCACTCGACCACTGGGCCACATCCCCAGCCATTTTTTGTATTTTTATTAGAGACAGGATCTCACTGAGTTGCTAAGTGCCTCGCCATTGCTGAGGCTGGCTTTGAACTCGAGATCCTCCTGCTTCAGCCTCCCAAGTGCTGGGATTACAGGTGTGAGCCACCACGCCCAGCAAAAGTTGTTGTATTTATAACATTGGCATGTATTACAATTCATAATACACATATAGAGCATCTTTTTACATATATTCATACTATTCAAATCTTCAATCATGCATTTAGGATAATGATATCCATCTTATTCTACCACCTTCTTTTTTTCCCCCTCCGTACCCCCTTGCTCCTCCCCTTACCCTCTCTTCCCTTTGACCTTTCTAGAGTTCCTCTAATCCTCCTAAGTACCCCAACCCAATACCACTTTGAATCATCCTCCTTATATCAGAGAAAACATTCAGCATTTGGATTTTTGAGATTGACTAACTTCACTTAGCATTATATTCTCCAACTTCATCCATTTACCTGCAAATGTTATTATTTTATTCTATTTTATTGCTGAGAAAAATTCCATTGTGTATATATACCACATTTTTTTTTATCCACTCATCTACTGAGGGGCATTTAGGTTGGTTCCACAACCTAGCTATTGTGAATTGTGCTGCTCTAAACATTGAAGTGGCTGTGTTGCTGTAATATGCTGCTTTTAAGTCCTTTGGGAATAGACTTAGGAGTGGGATGGCTGGATCATAAGGTGGTTCCATTCTCAGTTTTCAAAGGAATATCCATACTGCTTTCCATAATGGCTGTACCATTTTGCAATCCCACCAGCAATGTATGAGTTTGCCTTTTTCCCCCACATCCTCTCCAACATTTATTGTTGTTTGTGTCCTTAATAGCTGCTATTCTGACTGGAGTGAAATGAAATCTTAGAGTAGTTTTGATTTGCATTTCTCTAATTGCCAGAGATGTTGAACAAAAATGTTTATTTATTTTAGTTGTACACAATGCCTTTATTTTTACGTGGTGCTGAGGATCGAACCTGGGCTGCAGCATGTGCTAGGTGAGCGCTCTACCGCTGACCTACAACCACAGCCCGAAAATTTCGAATTTGTACTTATTTATATTGCTTGGGACTTCACCTTGTTGAATGGGAAGACTTTTGAAAATTTGTAGCCAGTGACTTTGAATATTGCCTCTTACCTATTTCTCTTTCTGAAACATTTGTGTGTGTGAGAGCATCTAGCTTCTCTTTCATATATTTAATCTCATTTCTCTGATGCAGTCTTTAGTGAGGTTTCCTCAGACACACCTTTCAAATCTCCTTAATCTCTGTTTGCATCTATTCTGTTATTTAACCTGTTTATCAAACTTTTAATTAATATGACTAAATAAGTTATTTATTTATTTTTGTACTGGAGATTGAACCCGAGGGTGCTTAATCACTGAGCAACATCCCCAGGCCTTTTTAAATATTTTACTTAGACAGGGTCCTGCTAGGTTGCTGAGGGCCTCACTAAGTTGCTGAGGCTGGCTTTGAACTTGTGATCCTACTGCCTCAGCCTCCTGAGCCACTGGGATTACAGGCCTGTGCCACCACACCTGGCATGAATTTCATTTCTGAAAGTTCTAATTGGTACCTTTTCAAATCTGCATCCCTGGCCCCTACCCCTTTTTAATGGTGTTTTTCTTTTTTTATAAAGAGATTTGAGTCATGCTTTTATATTTTAATTAGTTTAATGTAGCTTAACATTCTCTCTCATACTGCTATTGAGTTATCTCAAAAGACTAGGGCTCTGATTTTGCTATTGATTTTATTTGCTAATTCTATTCACTGGCAATAGTTTTCTCCTATTTTTTGTTATTTTTAAAATTTTGAGCTTGTTGTTTAGTAGGGCTTACTTCCTCCTCAGAATCTCTTGTGGTTTTGTTGTGTTAAATAAAGATTATAGCTGTGCATGGTGGCACACACCTGTAATACCAGTGACTTGGGAAGCTGAGTCTGGAGGATCCCAAGTTTAAGGCCAGCCTGAGCCACTTAGTGAGATCCTTAGCAACTTAGAAAGACACTGTCTTAAAATGAAAAATAAAAAGAACTGAGGGTGTAGCACAGTGAAAGCACCCCTGGGTTAAATCCCCAGTACCAAAATAAAATAAAATAAAAATTATAGGGCTAAATATATATTGCCTAGCATGAATAAGGTCTGGGTTCAATTCCCAGAACTACAGATAAATAAATAAACAAACAAATAAATAAAAATTGGGGTCATTACTTTGGGTTGAACTCTTACACTGGGTATAAACAAAACAAAACAAAACAAAAACAACAACAAAAAAACAGACTAAAAATCAAGATGGTGTCATTCATGTTAAATTTCACTTCATGGAACTGAAACTGAGTTGTTATCTCACGTTGTAGAAATCCAGAGAGCAAGTTAACAGTTAAATTTCCCAAACAAGCCACTTAAAGTTGGTATAATAATCATTTTCTCTGCTTTAATCCTTACTCTAAAAGTTTCTATTGTTCTATCTCCCTGTCTCCCCTCCCCACCCCAAGAAAACTCACTTTGAAATGAGAAAATCTGATTTTTGTCTTTGTTTCTGCTTTCTTTTAGTTTCTTTTATATCTATAAAACTACTATTCTTTGATCAGCCCCTGGAAATAGTCTAATTTATTGAACAAGATGCTGCCTTATTCTACAATTGCAAATAAAGCCAATTAAGGGGCTAGGGTTGTGGCTCCGCATTAGAGTGCTGGCCTAGCATGTGTGCGGCCCAGGTTCGATCCTCAGAACCACGTAAAATAAAGGTATTTTGAACAACTAAAACAAATAAATAAAAATTTAAAAAGAGCCAATTAAGATCTTTGAATTAGTTGTAATTTTGTCTTTGGAAAATTTTGAAAGTTCTGCCAGGCCAGTTAGGGAACCAATTTCATGATAATATCATGATACTAAGAATATGTAAATTCGAGCTCCACCTTTGCTGGAAACACAGGCCTGCAGTTCTAAATTCTCCTAGAATAATTTCTTTCCACACCCAGGCCCGGAGCTCGTAACAGCATGAGTTAGTGGACAAGTTTGTCCGGGGGCACTTTTTCTTTTTCTTTTTTTTTCTTTTTTTTTTTTTTTACTACTGATGCTTGAACCCAGGGGCTCTAAACCCTACTGAATCACATTTCTAGCCCTCATTTATTTTATTTGGTACCAGGGATTGAACTCAGGGGAACTTAGCCACTGAGACACATCCCCAGTTTTATTTTGTATTTTATTTAGAGACAGGGTCTTGCTGAGTTGCTTAGCTGAGTTGCCGAGGCTGGCTTTGAACTTGCGATCCTCCTTCTTCAGCCTCTGGGATGCTGGGATTACAGGCCTGTGCCATGGTGCCTGGCCTTATTTTTTATTTTGTGACATAGTCTCGCTAAGTTGCTTAGGTCCTTGTTAAATTGGTGAGGCCAGGGCTGGGGTTTTGGCTCAGTGGTAGAGTGCTTGCCTTGCATGTGTGAAGCACTGAGTTCGATCCTTAGCACCACATAAAAATAAAGTAAATAAAGGTATTGTGTCCGTCTACAACTAAAAAAAATATTTAAAATAAATTGCTGAGGCTGGCTTTGAAGTCCTGCCTCAGCCTCCCAAGCCATTGGGATTACAGGCATGTGCCACTGGGGGTGGGGTCTGGCCTCAGCAGGGGGTGCAGAGCAGCACGATGGGGGTACAAACACAAGCGCTCAGCAAAGTACGAAGGCAGAGGAGTAGCAATGGGAAAAAATAACACCAACACACGAGTCATACTGTGGAACTTTCTTGTTTACTTTCACTTTGTTGTAGGTATTTAAGCATAATTTTTGGCAGTACAGATTGTTTACATATTCTTTTTTGATTTCATTACAGTTATAAGACTTAATCTATACATTACACTTTAGACATATTAAATTTTTTATCTTACACATTTCAAGGTTTTGAGATCACTTACACCTTTCCAAGGTCCTGTACGTGACTGTCTGGGCATATTATAATTTTGTCATTTTTTATCTAACTAGTCTGGGTAAAAATTTATTTCTCACGGAATCTCTGAAGCCGTTTTCTCTGCACACTGCTCAGGCTGTCTGATGAAAGTTAATTTTCTCTTTTTGGAATTCCAAAGCACTATTGTTTTTCTTTTACAGCAGTTATTTATAAAACCTAGAAGCAGGGAAAGGGCGTGGGCAAAGCTGAATGTTAACTCTGAAGGACTTTTTACTCTAAGGAATTTATATCTACTTTTAAAAGTAAGAGAAATCTATTTTTAATCACAAAAAGACTTTTAAAGCTTATTAACTAGGAACTAAGTACTTAAATACAATTAAAGAAGAGGTTTTCTTTTATATTTTTAGCTCAGACTCCACAAGATTAATTTCCAGAATTAGTCTCAATCTAAATAATTGAAATATCGACATCTGGTGGCCATATATAGGAACAGAACAGTGAATAGACACAGCAGTGAAAATAGACACAGACAAAATTAACTCCTTCAGTGTGGTGTTTGAGTGTTAGAGTGGCACCTTATTCTTGAAGGGGCGGGCTTTTGCCTCGACTTCCCTTCTGTGACATGGAACTTTTGTTCAAACTGCATTGCGTGGAAGATGCCACACTGGGGCACTCTTTGGAACTAAATACTGTCTTTATGCTGGGTTCTCAGTTTCATTTCACCTCCTGGTAAAGAAGACTGAAGACCTTGTCTTCTTCTAAACTCTGGTGGCACTGGGGACTACTGCTCAATTGCCACCAGCTCTCTTCATTCCTGCTGTAGGCCAGCAGAAGCATTAGCTCAGGCAGTTATGGCTTTTTAGATTTTGGGACCTGGGAATTGCAACCCCCCTCAACCCCACCCTTCTTGTTAAAAGATCTGCCCTGCATCAAAAGGTTACTCTACTTTAACAGTCCTAGGGATTTTAGGGCATCTTAATCTGCTATATTGCTAGGAATAGAAATCATCACCAATGAAATAGAATAAGCTTTAATTATGGTCCTTTGGTTGTTTCTGCTTCTCAGTAGTGACTGAGTTGATAAGCTGGTTTTCCTGAGGTTTTAAAATTATATTCTGCCCTAATCTTCACAAACTGTCTATATGAATCCATCAAGTATGGATGCCAGTCCATAAGCAAAGGGACTCCTCTCAACTTCCATGTCCTGGCAGAGAGCAATACAGTGCCACAGGTCAGAGCAGGTGCTTTGATGCTATCTACAAGTGGTCATACTAAGGAATAAATAGACACTAGATATAGTGGTATATGGACCTCACATCCACGCCCACTCTGCATGGCCAACTAATCACTGCAAAATGGGCTTCCCTCTGCTGTGTCAGCCTGCAGGAATGACCACCCAGCACAGGCTCAGAGGTGGTGCCTGGTGCCCCTGCCTGGGGCACTGTTCTCCAGCCTTGTCACTGCCCTGGTCTTAACTATTTGTGCCAGGGGGATCATTTTCTCATTGGCACCATCTCACTTCCTGTCACCTCATCCTACTTCATAGTCAGAATCAAAGTCGTCACTGAGAGCTCAGTTCTCTGAAAAGGACACCACATCCTCCCAATAAACATACTATCTTGTTAAAGAAGCTCATGAAATAGTCTGTCTAGTAGGTGTACCCCACTCAGCCACACAAAATGGCCTGATGCTTCCCTTTCTGGCCTAGTGACAAAGTAGGCCCCAAATCATTTCTCTGTATTTGTGTCCATGAGAATACTTCTAATTAAGCTTGGCAAATGCTAAAGTTAGCAACTCCAAGGCCAACTGTCGGGGAGTTTTTCCATTAGGAAAAATAAAATCAGACTTATTCAAAACAGTCCATCAGAGTAAGGTGAATTCCATAAACTCAACATTCAGTTTGAACAGTTAACATTTTTCCAATCTTGTTTTGTCTGCTCCTCACACTGAAAGCAAATGTCAGACATCATGTCAGTTAATCTCTGCTAACCTCACCCTCTTCTTAATGCTTCAAATAAAATTGCTTTTTACAAACCTACATCATTGTAATGAGGAGCATAGTGGAGCCAAGTGGAAGATAGGAGTTAATAATGTGACCTGCACGGTTTCCACCTAAAAAAAACACAGCACAGAGGAGGGCTGGGGTTGTGGCTCAGGGGTAGTGAGCGCTCAGGGGTAGAGCGCTCGCCTAGCATGTGCGTGGCCCGGGTTCAATCCTCAGCACCACATAAAAAACGCATTGTGTACAACTAAAAGCAAATAAATAAATATTTTTTAAAAAAGTTAAAAAAAACCCAGATATTTGTTTATTGAGTCAGTTTCTGAGGTGGGGCCCTCTCAGGAGGTCACAGTCGCTGACCTGGCAGTCCTCTGAGGCTGGCTGGTATGGCACTGCTTCCAAGCTCCTCACCAGGCAGGGAGAGGCCGTGGCTCCCACTGGCTTTGGCTGCAGATCTGTTTCTTGCCTGCCTCACTGTGAGTGGCCAGGGCCTGTAGTCACTGGCTTTGAGAGAGACCACGCTGCTGTGCTCCTCCTGGTGTCTGGTCATACCACATCAACTCTGTCTCATTCTAATATCAGAAAGAAGTCTGCCTGTGCAGCCCACACCCAGTGGGAGGCTTGACAACAGAAGAGCTCTGCAGGCCCTTGGCCATCCAGAGCCTGCCTGTCAGTGTGGGGTCTGAAGGCCAGGGCCCTCCCACACTCAGCTGAGACTGGACTGCACTAATGATGGAGCAGATGGAGCCTTTGGGAGGTGAGTAGGCCACAGGCACAGGCGCTTCTCCCTCATAGGTGGTGACTGCTGCTAGGCAAGGACCAGTCCCACCCCTTTCTCCCTCTCTGCCCTTTCATCTACACCATCAGAGGAGCAATAAGGCTCTCTTCAGATGCCAGGGCCTTGACCTTGGACTCTAGGCTCAGAACTGGGAGAAATAAAATTCTATTCTTTATAGATTACCCTGTCTCAGGTAATGGACTGAGATAGACAGTCAGCACTAGGGCATGCATTTGCTTTGCAAAGTATCAGCTTTTGCCAATGTTGCATTAAAACCTGTCCTTATGTTAGCAAGGTGAAACAATCCTCACCTAACAATGTTAAAATCATTTGGGGGCTTTGTTTGTTAAATATCTTCTTGTGGAATGAATTTTAAATTGAACATTTGAATTATCTTGGAGCTCATTAACCAAAATTAGTTAGTTTTGTAGTTCTGTAAGCAAAATTTCAGGTCTAGAGTAAAGAGGAAGAGTAGGTTCCTGTAGGTGTGAGGAGAGGAAGTGTCTGGAAGGAACTGGGTTTAGCATGGATAATAGCAGAGGTGAGCGAAGAAAAGGCTGGTAATATTCTTGATGTTTTTACTTTAACAGAATGAATGATAAGACATTGTTTAGAGACCACTTAGTATGCAAATTATGTAAGAAATCCTAGCAAACAAGAACACTCTTATAGTGCAGGTGAGGTTTATTATTTTTAGTACTGAAGGCAGGAGCAATCAAGCTGGATAGTACATGTTCAAGGTTACACTGGCAGGAGGCTCCTGCAATCTTAGTTCAGGAAGACAGATAGAGAATTCAGATCTTGTGAAATAAAGTTCAAGTGAAGAATCTGGAGCAATTGTCACTTTTAACTTCTTGGACTTGAGGTCCAAATTGGATGTCAGGCACAAACAGTACCATCCTGTATAAAATAAGCAGAACAGTTTTCATGAGAAAAATTAGAAATCGTATTTCTCAAAAATATAAAAAAAAATGAGGACAGAATAAATCTGAAGTTCCTTGATTTGTGAAAAGTCAGAAATAAATAGGAATATAAAACCATCAGTTATTAATCACTAACATTTCCCCCAAAGACAAACTTTTGGAAGCTCTGGAATGATTTGAGTTTAATGATTTTGTGATCTATCAATACTGGTGATTTATTAACATCATTTTCCTTAGAGAGGTGCCAGTCTTTGTATTTAACAAAAGTAGCATCATATTTATTTTGATAACAGCTATGTACATTAAGAGACGTGTGTGTATATGCATGTGTGTGTGTGTGCACACGTGTGTGTGTGTGCATGTGTGTGTGCTTGTGCAGCATGAGAGGATCAACCAGGCAGTTTCCAGGTTGCACATGGGCACAGAGTATAGTACAGCCATGAAGCCAAGTGTTACCTATTTAGCAAATGTCTTTTGACTCAGAAAATGTTGGCACTCCTTCCTCCTTAGTTGATGGCAGAAATGCAGTCAGGTTAGGAAGTGCACATCAGGGTCACATCACTAAATGGGAGGACTCCCATTGGTACCCAAGTTTTCTTGTGAGGAAATGAAGGCTCATCACCAGAGCAGGCCTCAGGGGACAGGGACTCACACCTTTGCATGGGCTCCCACATAGAGGAATAATGTCCTGTTTCATGGTTTACTATCACTGCTCTGAAATTCTTCCTAAGTTTTGGACAAGCAGGCCCTGATTTCATTTTGGTTTTGGTCCTGAAAATGATGCAGACAGTCCTTCACATATAGCCATATAGTGTTGGAACAAGGACCTGCAAGGCTGATGTTCTTCCCACTGTCACTTAGTGCAGTACTCTTACTTACGGCCTGTGCACCTTGGGTAAGGATCTTAACCTCTCTGTACCTCTGTTTAGTCACCTCTACTGTGGGGGTGGTAACAAGTCTACCTCCTAGGATTCCCATAAACACAGTACAGAGCATCCATCACAGAGGTGGTGCAGGATGGCCCCATGTGAGTGGTAGCGGTTGCAGTCATTGCTGCTGCTGCTGCCAGCACTGCTTAATTTTCCCTGCCACCAGCCCAGTCACCAACACTACTAACTCACCAAGCTGCATATGAAAAGTGACAAAATCAATACATCAAAGATCGAAGGCCACTTCTTCCATCTTCAGTGAAATGACTGCTTTGGGACCCACTAGTTACATGCCCCCTAGATAAACCATAGATACACATGCTATATTTAAGGCTGGAGAGAACTTTAGATTTGTTTTATCAGTGGATTACAAATCTTTTGCTTCTTTTGCTCAAAACAAACACAAATGATTAGTGATAGAGTCATTGAGCCAGTTGCGGGCTCCCCTGAATACAGAAGCGATAAGCCTGGGGCATCTGGAGGCATGGGGAGGTGACAGGATGCGGCCAGGGAACATGAGTACTGAGCACGATGGTCACAGGTGTGTGCTGGGGAGAAAACCCAGCGGCCCTCTGCGTCTTTCAGCAAGAGAATTTTTTGTTCAGTGAATCCATGGACGCTTGTCCTGTTAAAGATTCCCATGTGAATAACTGGGGCAGTCCTATGTCCAGTGGCTCTCAATTCCAAGGTGATAAAATGCACAAGAGGGCCTACATTAAAACAGCGATGCTTTTTGCTCATGGCGGAGGGATATAGCACTTTAGATTGTGCCTTCTATGAATACATTATTGTCAAGGTACAGACTGGTAAAAATTAATAGGGTAATTAAATACACTATAATCCAATGTGTAGGGAATTGTGAGTTCAATTAATACACACGACTTTTAAAAATGTATTAACCAATGTGAATCCTGGTGGCAGCCCGTTTGTACACCCCAATATGATTCTTCATTGGCAGAGAATAACAAAACAGACAACCAACCTACCGGAAAAGCTGCAAAAAATGAAATTCGAGGGGGGTCATGAGTCCCCTGGGTGACAGGTGTTATTAAAATTTGAAAGGACATTGTTGTTACAGTTGGGCAGGGAATTTTGAATGTTGGCATTGTGGGCCATTAGTGCCATCTATCTTGCTGTATGGTCCTACTGATATTAAAAGGAGCAGGAACAAGCAGCTATGTATTGGAAGTGAGGCAGAATGCTACAACCACTTAGTAGGAAACCTACATTTTCAATGGTACCACTTCTGAATTTCAAACTCTAGTTCTGGCTATCTTTGAATCAACTTGTTTTCCTCCGTTCCTGTTTATGTCTTTCCAGTATCAAATAGAAGCCTCACATGGAAGCTTCTAGTGTTCTGAGTCTGTGTCATTTGCATGGAATTACATGATGGTTCATATATATTGTGCTCTTGGTAAGACATCCCCTAACATATATCTTCACTTTATTGTATCACAGTGAAGCTGGAGCATCCTGCAGAATCTGGTTAGTTGAAAATATCTTATCAGCAAATTCTTTTCTTCCCCCAATAGTCACTTTCCTGTATCCCTTAAAATCTTATCACATTTTGATGTCATTGAGGTGCACTGAATGTCAGCCACACTGGATTTACCTACTTCCGATTGCAGACCTTATCTTTCTGTAATCTAACAGTCATTTCCAACACCACAGCTCTGGCTTACCCAGCAGTCCCTGCTGGCTGGCTGTGATCAGGATTGCTGGTCCTTAGATCCATTAACTCAAATTACCCAGGCTAAACATTACCTTTTTATTTCCCAGGTGCATTTTTAACTTCTATTGTTCTGCTTTAGATATTAGGTCCCTTTCCTTGGTGGTGCTTGTAACATGTTCCAAATTGGGGTTGGAATAACAAAAGGAATTGCTGTTTGTCCTCATTTATTGAGCCAAAAATAAGGATGTAGAGTGAATTTGGTTTAGTGTCAACTCTTGGGGGCCTCAAGCAGTAAGTCACTCTGTAATCAGAACATCATAATTCCGCTGGATTTATTAGTACTTGACTCTTTAGCTCTAAGTAATTGTGGGCTAATTTCATTTCTTCAGTCCTTCTTCTTACATATAACGTGCCCTGTCTTTGTGAGGTATTTTGAAAATAATTTTGTTTTTACCTTGAGTAATACGTGGTGCCATGTGTTTGTGAGATAGAGTGAGTTCTAAGTATTTGTAGGCTCTTCTGTGGATTAACAAAAAAGTGTTTCTGAGAAAAAGTGTATGCCCCAAAGCACTAGCTTTATTGGTCTTTGTGTTCATTTTTAGTGTTTTGCTTAGAAAACAGGTGCTGAAAAGGTATGGAAATAAGCAAAATATCAAATGACACATCTGAGCCTCTGTGGCATAATCCTTGCACAACAGTTTTCTGGTTGACACATCTGAGCCTCTGTGGCATAATCCTTGCACAACAGTTTTCTGGTTGAACAGACACGCTGAGTCTGCAGTCTGCGGAGCAGCTAAAGGAAGGTGTGTCCTGCTGTGGGAGGGTGTGAAGATGGGGTTTACTTGGAAGAACTGAAAGAAACAGGAATGATTGACAAGGAAATGAAGGCTAAACTGTGACAGCTGCCTCACGTGTGTCAGTGGGTCATGCTGTGGAAAAGGGATCGTGCTTATAATGGACTGTTTCAGGGATGAGGAGAGGAAACAGTTGAGGTTGCAGAAGAGTCTGTGGAGACGACTATTAAAGATGACCCTCAGGTGGAGTCCCTGTCAGGCCCTTGACTTGAGCCACCGTGATCCCACAGAGTCTGTGCAGTGCCTCGGGCTCCTTTTACCCTGGGTTGGTAGGTGAGGGTCCAGGGCCCACTGGCAAGACGCCTCATTGCTTTAGCTCTGATGGGAAGTATAGGGAATTTGGAAAAGACATGGAGTGCCTCCACCTGGGAGCACTGACAAGAAACGGATAACAGTAGAAGAATGGGAATCAGAACACCCACCATCTGCCCGGGGCTGTGGGTTTCTAGGCCAGGGCCCAGAGACCCCAGAGGCAGCCTCCATACTCCTTTGCCAGCCAGCGAGCTCCTCTCTCTCTGCTCCCTGCTTCCCCTGGGAACCAGCCCCTGCCTCAGAGGAGTTGGAGAGTGGACCTGAGGGAAGCTACCCCATTCTGCTGGGGCCTTGGGCCAGGATGGATGGCACCTGCTT
Source organism: Tamias sibiricus (assembly GCA_025594165.1). NCBI lineage: Eukaryota > Metazoa > Chordata > Mammalia > Rodentia > Sciuridae > Tamias > Tamias sibiricus. Next base: position 24,882,227 of record CM046674.1, read on the forward strand.
AAACATATGCACTGTGCAGACGTGTGCTTACAGCAGTATGTCTGTGACTCTCACATGTGGATTTCCGTCCTATGTGCTATTCATCCAATCATAATGAAGAAATCTGTTTATAAGAAAAATGTCTTAAAAACAATTTTGAAAAGGTAGCCACTCTCACCTCCTCCCCAGCCACTATAGATTCCTCTTCAGGATGTGTTGGTGGCCACACCTGGCAACGTTTTCTCAGTTCATGACACAAAGGGACCCCATAATTAGTCACCCAGCTGGAGTGGGCCTGGAGCTAGATCTGTCACATGAGGTATTCTTGGCCAGGCTCAGATGGGGACAGCCTCAGAGGGCTCAGCTGGTATCCATGCTGACTCAGTTACCTGGCTGGAGCCCTCTGCCTTTGCAGCCCAAAATTCTCAGACAGTATGTAAATAAGTGAGTGTCACTAAAACTGTAGTCATCAACCAAAATCTGAATTTCATATAATTTTCACGTATCGTGAAATTTTCTTCTTTCGATATATTTCAAACCATTAATTTGGGGCTGGGGCTATGGCTTAGCAGTAGAGCACTCATCTCGCATGTGTGAGGCCCTGGATTCAATCCTCAGCACTATATAAATAAAATAAAGGTATTGTGTCCACTGACAACTAAAAATATATTTTTTTAAATATTTCATTTATTTGCTTTTAGTTGTACACAATGCGTTTATTTGTATGTGGTGCTGAGGATTGAACCCGGGCCGAGCACGTGCTAGGCGAGTGCTCTACCGCTGAGCCACAACCCCAGCCCTAAAAATATTTTTAAAAAAACATTGATTTTTTTTTAACACAAGGACCATTCATAGCTTATGGTACAAAGTTCACATTGGGCTATGGCTTGTAGGCTACAGTTTGGTGACCCCTGGTGTAGCATGTTAAGAAACTAGTGCCTTATTTGAACATAAATTTGGATGGGATATGCTGACTCTCACTACTCAGGGATAATAAATGCATATCAGTGACTGTGCTAGCCATTGTACATAACTTCTGTAAGGTGATTTTTCAAAGCACAGGGTCAGTCATTGAGGATGGCCACAGTTCCTGTCTTTGCTATTCTATGGTCAGGCCTGACCCGTAGCTCTGTCCTCATGGGCAGCCTGCAGGTCTGTCCCTTAACTGCTGAGGCCCTGGAGGCTGCAGTGGTGGGCAGGCACACTTGTACTCTGCTGCTAAGGAAAGCATTGTTTCATTTGAAAGAAAGGAAATTTGAAATTATTGAAGTTTGGATTAATTAAAGGTGTTATTCCAACATACCTGTCAACAAAGAAGTCTTAGTGATAAATTTTGATTTGACAAAATATCTGAGAAGACCCCCCTGCACACACATGTAGAACTGAGGTGGGTCACAGCACCTGAGGACATTGCAGCAGGTAGGGACTTATCCCAGGGGCCAGACCTTCTCTCAGCAGTCCTGAATGAGGCCTAGGGTGGCACACCAGAACTCAGTGGTGCTTTTGGAGGAGTGTGCACTGTCCTGTGGTGGGCAGAAAGGAGAAGCCCACTTTGAAGAGCTCCTAGTTGGTGGGAGAGGAAGGAGAGACCTCTCCTGAGAGAGTCCAGCAGACACCAGCAGCATGTGTCCAGAAGAAGGCATCCCTTGGCTCCTGATCATCTACACAGTGATGTCCCCTGGGGCTGAGTGTTCCATCCTCAAGGGAGCGGAAGGGCCACAGCTTCCTCCTCCTTGAGCTGTCTCAGGATGTCTGGGTCTTCAAAAGTGCAATTTTTTCATTCTGATCCCCAAACCACTATGGATCCAGTTTGTGCCATCACCACATGAGACAGGCAGCGACTCTGAACCCTGTGGTTCCTTCAGGAGTCACAGAAGCCAGTCCACATGTGGGCACAGACCCCACGGCATGGGTGTGGATGCTGAAATTTCATGCATAGCCTCAGAGAAACACAAAAACATAGAAATAGTTTCTGTGGTTTTATGCCTGTTGTCATGGGGACTTGATCCACAGTGGGGGCTCCTAGTGCCTGGAATACCTTGATGTAACAGGTTACATTCTAGGCACTGTGCAGATATTGTCTAAGTTAGCCACATAGGTGTGCTATGTGGTGGTGCTGTCTCCTTTATGCACATGTGGAAACCAAGCACAAATATATTCCATAACTTCCCAAGTTCACACAAGGTCGCACAACTGTGTGCACCAAGACAGTGGTCTCCAGAAGTGGTACTTCAATCACTATGACTTCATGCCCCTTGACTATGGCTCAGCCCCTCCCCTGAAAGTCTAGCCATTTCCAGGAGAGTGCTGATTACATATTGAAACTGCTAGCAAGGGCAGTTCTTTCAATACTGCATAACTGGAAGTTGATTGCAAACCTTAATTTGGTGTCTTAGTCACTCTACCTGGGACTTAGGAGAACATCAGTGCTTTCTTGAGCTCATTTTCCTGAAACAGCTGCAGCTCCATATGTTAAGTGAATTTGGGTCGGATTGTTCTTGCATGAACACTGAGTGCTAAAAACAGTGTAACTGGAAGCTAGAGTTAATTACTAAGATTGAAAATTTATAGAAATGAATACTAGAAAAAAATGTTCTTTTTCAAAAAGACGTTTGTGTTTATTACTTGTTGGCTTTAACTTAAGAATTCCTGATTGGCACCAAGAAATAAATTTGGGGTAATAAATAATGTGGTTTGTTTTATATATAGAATTATAATTATATAGATTCTCAAGAGCTAAAATAATTTAGATTAATGTTCTATGATCACATATGTCGATAAGCAGTGAAGTACTCAAGTTCTCACAGAGAACCTAGTAATGTTCATTTTTCATGGGAGAATTATGAACTGGAAGAAGTATCAGATTTTATGTGTCCTGCCTTTCTTCTTCCAGCCCAGCAAATGGCAACAGAAATGAAAACATAATCTCCTTTTATTTTACAGATGGAAAAGTCAAGACCTAAAGGCCAACCGACTGCCCAAGATCATAGCACTCTCTGCAGCAGAGAGAGAACGAGGTAAAGACCACACAGAAGGCTGGGGATATAGCTCGGTTGGTAGAGTGCTTGCCTAGCATACACAAGGTCCTGAGTTCAATCCCCAGCACCACACACACACACACACACACACACACACACACACACACACACACACACACACACAAAAAGACCATGCAGAGGTTTCAAGTTGAGCCTCCTCTATCTAAGTTGGTAGAGGCTCCCTGGGCTGTGAACGCAGGGCCCTGTTGGGAGTCCTCTGACCTGGCAGGCTGATGGACTAGCAATGCCTGCCATGTGCTCAAGGGACAACTGGCCCCAGAAGGGCCATGTTCACTGACCTCTAATGAGAGGAGGGCTTGTGGCCTGTCAACATGGAGTCCAGATCCTGGTCAAAGGTGTGCTGCTGCACAAGGTCAAAATGTAACTCTTGTTTGCTTACACTTATTATAGGGCAATGTCCATTTAAAAAAGTGGTTATTAAAAATAGCTCAGATTTTGTAATTTAAACATAACGAGACTGTACTGCAATGGTGAAGATTTTTTTGAAATTATGAAAATATTTCTTATTACTCCTGACTTGTCCGAGGGTTATCTCAGAGCAGGAATGTTGAATATGTAGTGTAAATGACATTGCTCAAAATGTGTTATTTCCTAACAAAAAATTACTCTGAAATAAATCATGCTATTACAGCCTTTTCAACCATACCCTTGAATCTTGAGTAGCTCCAATATGAATGAAAGATTTTATGGGTTACTATGCCAAGTGAATAATTCTATTCTCCATTTAACATCCAACAAAAATCAGCATAACTTCACTTGTCACATGACAGGGAGGGGACACAATTAGATCACTAGTCACTAGCCTTCTGCAGGGAAATGAACAAAGTAAAACAGAAAAATGGTGCACCACCGTGGCAATGGAAGCCCACTGTGGAGCTGCTGAGAAGGGTGAAAATTAGCTTTAAGAAACAATCAATATAGACTCATTTCATAAGTGCGCTGCATAAAATGGCAGCACTAAATGTGAAGATGTGTGATTCTAAAATAAAATGACTCAATTATTTTTATGGCTCCACCAATAGCTGTTCTATAATTGTGCACTGAATGCAGCATAAAATAGACATATCCAACAGCCAGAAAGTTAAACTTATTTATGAAAGATATCAAAAAAATCACAGAAGTAAATAAATCTGTACATGCACTACATGATTTTTAAGTAACATTTGCTTCAAAGAGATATAAGAATTTCCCAAATTATACAGCATTACAAGTATTTCAATAGATAATTCAATATCAACGTTAATGCATTTTAGGGCTTACCTGTATTATACTGATTTTTTTTAATATACTGGGAATTGGAGCCACGGGTCCTTCACTACTGAGTTACCTTCCCAGTCCTTTTAATTTTTTATTTTGAGTCAGGTTCTTTCTAAGTTACTGAGGCTGGCCTCAAACTTGCAATCCTCCTGCCTCAGTCTCCAGAGTCACTGGGATTACAGGTGTGTTTCACCCACAACACCCAGCTAATTTTAACACAATTTTTTCTGAAATATGATTTATTTTTGTCTTTAGTTTTTCTGAATTCACAAACACTGCACAAAACATTGCTACTTGTGCTACTGTTTTCTAACTTGGTGGTTCTCAACTGGGGCAGCTGTACTCCCCCAAGCCCCAAGGTCTGGCAGCAATGCTTGGAGATGTTTTTGCCTGTAATGTCCAGGGATGGAGGGGCAGGGGCATTTGCATCCACTAGTAGAAGCCAGGGATGCTGCTCAAGACCTTAGGAAGCTGAGCACAGCCACCACAAGAGATTAGTCAACCCCAAATGTCAATACTACCACACCATGAAAACCTTTCTACTGGATTAGAGACTAGAATGACACCATCTTTCAAATTTTAAAACTACCCTAGTTTAGAGGCTACGCCATACCTGAAGATCTCTTCTGGTACCTCAGCAAGGGATACAGCACAGGTATCAAGAAAGAAAGCTTTGGGGGAAGATGAGATGTTTGGAGAAATTGAAATGTACACATTTTATATCCAACTGTCTAACTCATATCATCTAAGCACAGTGATTCACAAGAAGGGAATTTGTCCCTATTGAAGCAATTGCTGTGGAAACAACTGTTGAGCAGAATAGAAGGACCCTTGTCCATAGCCTTATCAATGTCACCCAGGAGGTAAGCCCCAGAGCCTAGAGACGTGTTTCACAGGGAATCTGGAGACAACTGGTTCCCAGGATGACTTCCCTTCTCAAGCAGATCAGCTGTTTCTGAGCTTGCAGAGGAGGACTGCCAGATTATCCATGTGGATTTTCTAAAAGGCAGAGCTTCTCAGAAATATGTGGGTTTGATTATACCCATCAGAGTCCTTAGTGTACTAGTCAGTTTAATAGAATATGATATATTTATACAATTTGGTTATGAAATTGATACACTTTTCTTTGATGCTTTTGCTGTGATGTGTTGAGTAGGTGGGGCTTAACTAATGGGTAGCCAGTCACCACTGCCTGATCCCAGCTGTCAACCCAGCAACAACAGAGAGCACAGCCACCAACAAAGATGCTGTCCTAGTGACAGCCCATCATGACTTAGCCTGGAAGCACAGGGAAGGTTCACTAGAGAACACTTGAGTGGAGGTTCCCTGTCTTTGATGGGGAAGAAAGGTAATGTTGGGGGAAAGAAGAGTCTCACGGAAGTCCCCAATGCAGGCAGGGAAGCGATGTCAGCCCCTCGAGGGATGAACAAGGAAGAGTCCTCAGTGCTTGTGCTCAGGATCATGCAGTCTTGTAGCTGAGGTCCCAGCCTCTGGGACAAGGACAGTGGTCTGCATCCCAGAAGAAACAGGCAACAGTTCAGACAGAGGCTGTCAGAGGACCTGTGTGCTGTGAAAGTGACTTCAGATCATGGTGAGATCAGACTGAGAAGGAGTGAAGCCATTGAAGGAATCAGGGCCAGGCAAACAAGGTAGGGCCACTGCAAATCAACTCTCTGCACTGTTTGTCATCTGGTAATATTTTTGTATCCTGTTATCATAAATCTGTGTATGAATTATCTACTTTATGCAGAGGTACTTCCTGATGATTTACAACAACAACAGTTTCTCTTTCCATGCAAATGGATCAGCCCTCATACATAGTCATGAGTTCTCTTCAGCTGCCTCTTCCAGGTCTGTAAAGCAAGTGGCTGAGACACAGCATTCTTACAAGTGATTTGCGGATCCTGCTGGTTCCAGCAAGATCTTCATAGCCACTGTGACAGCAGGAAAGTTCAACAGTGGTGAGAACTCGCATCTCGCTCAGTCTACACTCACATCTACACTTAGCTCTGAAATTTGGAACCTGGCATCCCTTGCCTCATATAAATGAACCAGAATGAACCTGAACTCTAAGTTACTAGACCTAAGTCTCCACCACAAGCAGAATCTACCAGGAGCCTGTGCGTGCAATGTCTGCAGAGTTGAAGGCCAGGCCAAGCAGAGCAAAGGTGACCATGAGGGCACACACGTATATCTGGTTGTTCCCAAAGTGCTTCTGGATCTCCTACAGCAGGCTGCTGTAATTGAGCTCACTCAGTGTTGCCAAGGTCATCGTTGGGAGCCAGAGGCATTAGCTTGACCTAAGGAAAAGACAAGTGTGGTCAGTTCTCATAGCTTTCCAGTCAGCTGTCGCCAGGGTTGGAGGTTCCATCTGCAATCTCATGTCCAAAGTGTGGGGACCACTTGAGTGTGAAAGTGCTGTGGAAAGATGACACAGTTCAATAAAAATGAAAAAACGTTCAAAGCCACAGAGTGTAACGAGAGGAGAACCTGTGCTGCGCGCGCGCGCACACACACACACACACACACACAAAACACACGACACCTGTTACTCATTCATGGTGTCCATCAAGATCTTTTCAACATGTCAGCTCTCCCTTCCCCCACCTACAATACAGCAGCTGTGAGTCCTCTGAGGAATAGAGAGCTGATGCTGGGAACCGCAGTGTCCCAGCTCTTTGTGTCTCCTGTTTCTACTATTCCTGGAGCTTAGTTTCTGCACAATGAGAGGCCAGATGTCAAAAGCAGGTTCCAGATCTTTGTGACTTTTATTCTGTTTGCAGTACTCTTAGGAAGCTGTGAAGGATTTTGTGGCCTGCCTTGGCCGCGGTGTTGAGGATGCAGCGCCTTTGACAAAGGGGGTAGGCCAGGTGATCCTTCCGGGAAGTCGCGTGGAGCAGCAGAGGACTGGCCAGGAAGCCGGGGACGCTGTCATGTACGGGGTGGGCGGGGGCTGCGCCAAGCCCAGAGGAAAGGTGGCCAAAGGAGCAGGCCGGCCCGGCGGCGCCTGCGGAGGGGGCAGCCTAGTGGAGCTGCTGATGTTTGGCTATGCCTGCAAGCTGTTCCGGGACGACGAGGGGGACCTGGCCCAGGAACAGGGACAGCACCTCATCCCCTGGATGGGGGACCACAAGCTCCTGATCAACAGGTAGGTCGCACCCCCAACCCGCAGCCCCTGCCGCCCTCCCCTCCCCCGCCCGCGGGGGTGCCCCTGGTGCCGGACCTGGGGGGCGGGCACACGTCGCCCTCCCCAGGGCTTCGGCTGCAGCCGGCCACGCCCATCGCCGGAGGGATGTCTCTGCCTGCGCTGTGCCTGCGCGTCCCGGGCGGCCGCCGGCCATGCCGCGCCTTGGAGCCCTGGGGTCGGAGCCGCTCTGCGCCATGTGGGCGGGCGCCGGGAGCACGCTTTTGTTCTTCAGGACGCCACTTTCGGACCCCGCGAGTTAGCCCTCGCCTGCCCTGCGGCCGCGCCCGGGGCCTGCGGGACCTGGGCGCCCGCGAGCCCCTCCCGAGCTAGTCCGGCCATTTGACAGAGCGGGCGGTGGGAGAGGTAGGTCGCTGCCGCGTGTCGCCCCCCCCCCCCCCCCCCCCCCCCCGCGCGCACCCGACCTTGCCGTGGCGGTCGCGTCCCTAGGGCGAGTCACCTACCCAAGATGGGCGTGGGGCTGGGCTGCGTGGGTTTCTTTTCTAGTCTCACGGGCCCTGGTACGGCCCGGGCATGGCGGGGGCCGGCTGGGAGGCCGAGGTTTTGGTTGGAAAGGATGACATTAGGTGCTGTAGGTGGTTGCTCCCCGCTCCTTTCCTCCCTCTTCCCTTCCCGGGGTTTTGGGATTTTTCTTGCCGCTTGGGCAGCACTACTTCTGGGGCCGGGACTGAAAGGCTAACCGTGACCCACCTTTAAGCTGTGGAATAGTCTCTGAGTGAAGGAAGCCTGTCGTTTGAGACAATTAGAACTGGATTCTGCAAAGCCCTGGAACATGCTGTAGGGATGACCTCTGAGCTGGCCAGAATGGACACAGTAATGACCAAATAGGCATTTTTCCGTCCCTGACGTTTCCATTTGGAGGTAGAGCTAGAAAACAAGGACTCCAAGAAGGGAAGGTTGCAGATCAGATCAGCTCTGGATCTGATGCTCTGCGCTCTGCTCAGATGTGCTGTGCCTTTGAACTGCTGTTGACCAGGAACCATGGGCTGGCTTTCCAAAGTGTGACCTGTAATGTGTATTATTAAAGTTTGGTGAGCGCTGATGTCTCAGCTCTAAAAAAAAATTTAAAAAGAAAGAAGCTGTGAGGGTAGGATGACCACCATAGAGAAAATAGAGCCTTCTTGTGCCTTTCAACATTGGGAGACAGAGTTTAAAAACGGAGCAGTATTTTCAATAGAAAGAAGTAAATTTGCATTCTTTAATTAGATGAATATCTAGCTTGAAATGTGTAATGGTTGATTTCATACACCTAGAATATGCTCTGAAAAGTAGACACTGAATATAATGCTACAGCATTGGTTTTCTTATGTCACACAAGGACAGTAAAGAACAGAATATTCCCATCTATGTCCCTGTGGCTACACAGATGCCCACAGTAAAATGTTAATAACAGCATGTTTGTTTTATGCATATTCAGGTTTGCATTCCATATTTGTGTTTGCATTTTATATTTGTATGAGATATTGCATTATTAATTTTGTGTACCATTGCTAAATAATTTAAACATAAACATTGGCTGTTTTATCAACTTAGCTAAATGTTTATAAAGTGAAAAATATCACACATTTTAAAGGATAAACATTGGACTGGTTTTCAGGTATCAGTGAACATGTCACATAATGGAATCTTGCCCATGAGTTTCTAAAGTCCACCCATTGCCCTAGGCTGTCCCTGATCCTAGGGCAGAAACACAGTCCTGTCCTGGGCATGGCAGGCTGGGGAGGTGCTACGTCACGGCCAAGCGTGGAGAACTCCGGGCCTGTCTCTTGCTGAAGAGGAACTTATTCAGGGACGGTTGTTGGAGCAGGGTAAGGAAGACTGTGCTAGGGACATGGAGGTGGAGACAGGGATGCTGTGTGGGCTCTTGGATGGGAGAGCCTCTGAACAAGAGTGGACAAGGGGCAGGCATAGCTGGGAGAGGCTGGGTGGCCAGTCACTGGAGGGGAGGGGTCCTGTCAACTACCCTAAAAGAACTCCTGAAACAGGGCCAGGGCCACCAGGCCTCAACTGGGCAGGTGGAGGAAGAGGAGCCTGAAAAGAGAAGGAAGGTGACCAGACAGGGTTCTGATGGGGTGCTTTGACTCACTATCACTGGATTTACAAGTAGGTGCAGATGGGCCTACGGGAAGCTCCAGAGCTCGGGTCAAGTCTGTCCAAGCAAAGAATCCCTGTCACTCACCATGCTGCCTTCAACAAGACCCTCAGTGTGGCATCTTCCATGAGTCAGGGCTGGACAATTCCCCCGTCAAAGAAGCGACAGAGCTGGGCAAAGCCCTTCGTCCTTATTAGAAAGAGGCCCGGTATGAAATACAACCCCTTTTTTCATGGACAGATACTATGATGCTGAAAGAGTTAACTCTAACTGCTTATGTTCGCACATATATGGCCACCAGGTGCTGGTATTTCATATGAGACTAATTCTGGAAATTAACCTTTTGGAATCTAGCTAAAAACATATAAAAACATAAAAAATAAGGAGAACCTTTTTCATAATTTTATTTAAGTACTTAGTTCCTAGTTAATAAGCTTTAAGAGTCTTTTTGTAATTGAAAATAGATTTATCTTACTTTTAGAGTAGTTTAAAATATATATAAATTCTTAGAGTAAAAGTCCTTCAGAGCTAACATTCGGCTTTGCCTTTCCTCCCTGCCTTTAGGTTTTAGATAAACTAACTTAGAAAAACAAGAGTGCTTTGAATTCCAGACAGAAAAAATTAACGTCTATCAGGCAAGTGTGCAGAGAATATGGCTTCAGGGAATCCGTGAGAAATGAAATTTACCCAGACTAGTTAGATAATTATGACAAAATTATATTATGTCCAGACAGTCATGTACAATCTCCATCTATATAGGACCTTGGAAAGGTGTAAGTTAACCCAAAACCTTGAAATGTGTAGGATAAGGAATTCAATGTGTCTAAGAATTAATCTGTAGATGTTGCTGTTTTTCTAAGTCTTATGACTGTGATATAACCACAAAAGAATGTGTACTGCCAAGAAAAATGCATATATACTTTTACAAAGTGAAAGTAAAGAGAATATTCCACAGCCTGACTCGTGTTGGTGTGCTAATTTTCTCGTCTCATCTCCGTCGCTACTCCTTTGCTTTTCCTGCTGCGTTTTGAGCTCGCTGCACCCACTGTGCTTTTCTTAGCACCCCTGGCCGATAACCTGACTTTGGCAGTTGCCCTGTCCTGCTCTGCAACCCTGTTGAGAATCCAGACCTCGGCACCTCAGCAACTTTCTTTCTTAGAAATCAGGTTCTCTTTCTCATACTGCTTTTTTTTTTTTTTTTTTTTTTTAACACTTACAGTCTTTATTCCTTTAACAATAAGTATAAAATGACTTACATAGCTTTTACATTGTGCTACATAGTGTAAGTCATCTAGAGATGATTTCAAGCATATAAGAGGACTGTGTAGATTATAAACAAAGTCTACACCATTTTCAAGAAAGTACCTGAACACTCACAGGTTTTGGTACGACGTTCCTAGACCCAATCCCAATGGATACTGAGGGACAACAGTACCTTATCACCATACCATCTGCATTACCATGAAAACTAAACATGAGTGACTTCAGATGCCGACGTGACATAAGATGACAAGGATCAACATGAGTCCCAAGCACTACTGCCCTTTACTCCAGATCTTTACTTCTTGGTTTCCAAATTTGGCAAGCAGTGAATTGCCACTTATCTTTTAGAGATGTTATAAGGATTAAATAAAATAATGTGAGCAAAGCTAGTACATAAAAGATTTTCTCATACTGCTTTTGAGGGAAGTTTCTTTGCTAAAGAGTAACTTTTAAAAGTTTGGCTTTCACTGTTGTAGCCTTACCCAATTGCAATGCTGCACTGCTCTGAACCCATGATGAAGTGCTTGAGGCCCAGAGAGGCCAACACTTTTCCTAGGGCCACACAGCTGGTAAGTGAGAGGCAGAAGATGGGGAGGAGCCATTGGGTAAGGGTGCAGAACTGCAGCAGATGATGAATAAACATGGAAAACACGCAGAGTTTCCCCCAGCTTTCTTGCTCATCTACTCTTTGCCAAGCAGGATTTAGTACACAAAAGAGAGAAAAAGGGGAGGAAGAAGTGGAGAGGTGGACTGGACCTGTCAGAAGAGCTGCCAGGCCCAGCTGTGGGCTACCAAACTGAGCTCTCACCCAGGATTAATTTGGACAAGATTGAAAGTATATTTCATTAATGGATAACTTCACTGTTTTCTGGGATCACAGACTAGAATGTTTGCCCTCGTGTACCAAAGAAGTCGGGAAAATAAAACAAATGGATTCACACACACTTTATGTAAGGGAAATGTCTATAGAGAGAGACACACTCAGGGATCTTTTACCATCGATTTAGGGGTAAATATAAATATCCTTTCTTTCTGATGTCTTTGCAAGTAGTCTCTTAAAAAATAAAATCTATGCACAGTCATAAATGTCCCCAAAATTATAAGTGTAGATGTGTGTATAAACACAAAATTAATAGACATACATGGCATGCATATATATGATGTGAATCAATAATGATTCAATATCTTTGTTTTTTTTTAATACTAGTAATTGAATCTGAGATGCCTAACTGCTGAGCCACACCCCCAGCCCTTTTTATTTACTTTTGAATTTTTGAGACAGGGTCTTGCTAAGGTTGCTGAGGCTGACCCCAAACCTTGCAATCCTCCTGCCTTAGCCTCCTGTGTCACTGGGATTACAGGCATGAGCCACTACACCTGACATGATCCCATATCTTTGAACAACACAAAAATATAGCAAAATCTGTAGCAAGTGAGTATGCATCTGTAACTCCAAAAGCAATCATAAAAGGAGAAAGATTAGCAAGATTATTTTCTTTAAGCATAATTACATAGACTAATAAAATTCCTCTTGTAACCATCACCTTAATCATCTCAGTGCCAGTTTCTGCCTGCACACTTAGAAAAAGCATGGGTAGAGTGACAGCAGCTGGCACTTGTCCCGGGGGCATCTCTCTGGCATTCCTCTAGACTACCATCTCCAGTTCAGCTGCTGCACGGGGCTGAAAGCTCTGGACTGAAGCAAAGACAGGGACACTCCCTGGCCTGTGACAAACACGACGCTGAGTAGATCAGGGATGAACCCCTGTGCTCATCAAGATTCCAAAAGGATCCGAAGGAAACTCTGATGACCAACTTGAAGCAAGAGCATCTGTGGCACAGATTCTTTATATAGATGTCACAGGCATGGTGAAAGCTAGTGGCAAGTGGAGGAAAAGCTGAAATAGAAGAAAAGCCATGGGCTGAATTACACATACCACCCACATCCACAGAGGATCGCAAAGATAGTCAAGGCCCATGTCAGAGGAATAGGCCAAGGGAAGGCCGCACGTCCCCTCTAGGACTGAACACTGTGGTGTTTGCTTCAAACCATTCTTTAAGGAGAGACACAACCACAAAGCAGACATAATCCACAACAGAAGATCCAGAAGAACTCAGGAGACACGCTGAGAAACAGTGTGAACCAGAGTACTAGAGAGGCTCTGGGTCTGCAGGCCCCTGGTCTCCACCATTCAAGACTGCTGTCAGCAGGTACTGCTGGGTTCACTGTTATGCTACATCTAGGGACCAGATATCCAATGGGCAAGAGAGGTGGTGTGACATGTGGGACAAGGGAAACCAGGTTCAGGCTCAGGGGAACTAAACAATCCAGAATGGAAACATGAAAAGGAAAGAGAAGGTGGCTGAGGTCCTCACAGGACAGCATGGTAACATAAGGAACACTTACTAAGTGTCCCAAAGCTTCCCTGCCACCACATGACAGACACCTAAACAAGGCCTCTGGCCGCCCACTGTGTCTCCTCAGTAGTGGGCTTTACTGGCCTTTTCACTAACTGCGCACCCGACTGCTGGGAGCTACAGGCTGGAGAGCTTGCACGTTGGTGTGTCTGTGGATGACAGGAAGAAAACTCAGGCCAGGCTTCCAAATCCACCTACCCCAGGCGCAGTGTGGAACGTGGACTTTCCCTGCCATGTTCAGAGGTGTCCCCAGTCAATGGGGCTATGGGAGCTGAGCCAGGAGCTTGCTACCCTGAAAAGCCAAAGATCCCCAAATGTGGGGTCTAAGATGCCTGTGGTTCTAGGTAATTTGCTTCATTCTCTTAAGTTTGATGCATTCAAAACTCAGTTTGAAATCTGAGCAAAAATATCAACAGTGGGTAGTAAACTGTGCACAGTAATATTTTGGGGACTAAAACAGCGGGTAAAAGTATTTTAAGTTAAAGTGTTAGTGAATGTAAAGTGTTGTTTCATATTAGTGTTCTCTACAATGATCTGAATTTACTTTGAAGGAATAAAGCCCGGGGTGTGTGCTGAGTGTCCTTACATGAGCTAAGCAGATTGTGAAGGCAGAGGAGACTACTGCTGCGCAGTCAATCCATGCTGACTGCGGAGAACCAAACTGCCTTGCCTGTTTTGAACAGCAGGAGAAAAGTTCTGTTTTCTCGGAGATAATATAAAAGCTATTGTTAATCTCATTTGTTCTCAGAAATTAGAAGAAAGGTTAAATCAAGCCTTGAATATTCATTAACATAGATACCATTTGATGAGACCTACATTTTACAAAAATCTGGAAGGAGAGATGCTAAATGGCTCTATTTTAATTTAAAAAAATTTTCGACATTATGGACCTCTCTAAAGAATGTTAATCAGACTTGGTTGCTTTGGAAAGCCTTGCTAATACCCTCCCAGGACATGTGAATGCACTGTCCCAAAAATGCACTGCTGTCCCCTGCAGAGAGCCACCCAGCTCCTGGTGGCTAAGAAGGTCCATGGGTGTGATGTATGTAGGAGGGGCATGGGGTCTGAGAGAGATGCTGCAGCACAGGAGATGGAGCAACCACCATTCCTGCCCAGGTAACAACCTAACAGAACATGACCGACACCAGGACACAGGACATGGACAAGAGCTGATGTTAAAGTAGGAAAAGCCACCATGGGCATTCACCCCATGCTTTGGGTCTGGATCATGGAGGTCTGCTCATTTTTAAGAAGCATTTTCTATCTTTTAAAAATAGCATGTTAAATTGCCGCTTAAACACAACTGAATTGCTAGTCATAAACTGTTTTGAATCCACAGAGAGAAAATTGCAAGACCTTGAAAAAAGAGTTGACTTACTCTGCACTTCTTTAATTGAATAAATAATTGCCATTGTATTACTGCTGAACTCAGACATATAATTAATAGCTGAAAGACAAATTAACAGAAACATTATAAATTCTCACAAAAACATTGACTACAAATCATACATTAATTGTAATTTTGTTAGAAAGTTTCTTGAATGTTAGAAAACCTTAACAGTAAGAAATCAAATTAGTCATACATTTCTATAAACCAATTAATAAAATATTTCAAAACAATGCCAACAAAAATTTTAAAAATAAACTTCAGTTTGATTTATCTAAAGCTACCTGAATTACACTTTATCCTGAGAAGAGGGGGTTTAGAAAACATGGCTAAAGTAATATATTCAAAATTAGATGCACTGAAACAAAATGGTTTTTAAAATGCAAATCACTCTGCCATTTACAAAACACTAAACATATAAAAATTATTTATTTCTGTGGCAATGCAAAAAGAAAATATATTAATTTCTGTAATCCCTCCCAACCCCAGGTGTCTCCCATAGCTTGGGAACTGTGTGCTTATGTACACACACACACACACACACACACACACACACATTGCACCGTTATGTTTACTTCTAAGGATGAGTGGCTCTTTTTTTTTTGACAATTTTTTAAGAGTACAGTGTGTTTCTGGCAGTACGTTTCAAACAGCATTTACCGACCTCAGCTAACAGGAGGATCTTGAGTTCAAAGCAAGCATGGCACTATGCAACTCAATAACACACTGTCTCTAAAACAAACCCCATAGCCATGCTGCAGCACAGGCCTTCCAAACCTGTGCCAAGGGGCCAGCCTAGGAAGTAGGATGAGGTTGCTGCAAGGATAGGGAGGGCCTCGGACGCAGCGTCTTGTGACATCGTCCTTGCGACAGAGTTGAGCACAGCATCCTCAGCCGTCTTATATAAAAGAGAAGAAGCAAAAGCATTGTCTTTTAAAAAGGACAGATGTTACACAAATATGGCACTGAGAATAACTCTGTGTATATTCTTACTGTCCTGTTTTCTGCTTATATACATGGCTACCAGGTGTGAACACATTAATTATCAAAAATGAAACTAGTCCTGGAAATTATAGACTTATGGTTAGAAGCATGGAAACAAATTGTTTAATTATCAAAAATGAAACTACTTCTGGAAATTATAGCTCTGTGGAATCTAAGTCAGGAACTCAAAAACAAATTCTTAAGTTGAACTAGCACAACAGGTTTCTTAGTTAGAAATTAGCTTTTGCAAATGCTCACTGCCTTAACCCCTCCCTGCTAAGCACAGCAAATACCGTTGTTTAACCTTCTCCTTGTTGTGATCATGCATTCCATAGAAAAGCTTTAAATGTTTTCTTGTGTTTGGTAAGGACTCCTCTTTATCTTTCAAGTAAATTTAGGATATAGACCACCATACTTCTTTCTTCCTGAGCTCAAAATAAAGTCATTATAGGGACACAGAAGGAGCCAGGAAGTCTAGGCCCGGTTGAATTTTAAAGAAAAGATATTAGGGCAAAACCTTATGAGCAAACATGCCTAGAGTTGAGGAATCTTTGGTATAGGTTTAGATAAATACAAGTTTTAGAATGTTTTCTTCTGCCTATAGATAAGATTAATCAGTAGTATGTACTTAGGATAAATATTTTGTTTTCCCTGATTATTTGACCCTGGAATTACTTGAAATTCTTTAATGTAACCTTCAAGGGCTGTAATGTGAATTGCTGTGTTTGCTGGAATATATAAAAACCATGCTGAGAAAAGTAAAAAATGGAGAATTTAGCAACCTGACTCTTGTGTCCATTTGCTGATTTTCCACTGCTTCCCACCAACTTCCTTCACCAGCACCATCGAGAAACCATCTTCCCTTTTTGCTGAAGCCGGAATTCACCAGCTTCTCTCTTGCTGTGGCGCTGTGGGGAGGAGCCTCTGGCAGAGTGCACCTGTGACAGGCTGCCAGACCTTCTGATTTCCAGAATGCCGGTCCATGACTATTGGTCCAATTTACATTTCAAAAATCTTCTAACACCAAATTCTTTTTTTTTTCTTATTTATTTACTTATTCATCATGCACAAGTATAGTATCTTTTTACATACAACTGCTTGTATACAAAGTATATAAGTACCATTCAGATCTTCAATCATGCATTTAGGATAATGATATCCATCTCATTCAACCACCAATTTTTTTCCAACCCCCCCCTTACTCCCTCCCTCCCCTCCCTTTCCGTTGACCATTCTAGTGTTCCTCTGATCCTATGTACCCCCTTCCAACAACACTGTGAACCAGCCTCCTTATATCAGAGAAAACATTCGGTACTTGGATTTTTGAGATTGACTAATTTCACTTAGCATTATATTCTCCAACTTCATCCATTTACCTGCAAATGCCATTATTTTATTCTCTCTTATTGCTGAGTAAAATTCCATTTTGTATATATACCATATTTTCTTTATCCACTCATCTACTGAGGGGCATCTAGGTTGGTTCCATAACCTAGCTATTGTGAATTGTGCTGCTATAAACATTGAAGTGGCTGTGTCACTGTAATATGCTGTTTTTAAGTCTTTTGGGAATAGACCCAGGAGTGGGATGGCTGGGTCATAGGGTGGTTCCATTCCCATTTTCCCAAGAAATCTCCATACTGCTTTCCATAGCGGTTGCACCATTTTGCAGTCCCACCAGCAATGTATGAGTGTGCCTTTTTTCCCCACATCCTCTCCAACATTTATTGTTGTTTGTGTTCTTGATAGCTGCCATTCTGACTGGAGTGAAATGAAATCTTAGAGTAGTTTTGATTTGCATTTCTCTAATTGCCAGTGATGTTGAGCATTTTTTCATGTATTTGTTGATTAATCGTGTATCTTCTTCTGAGAAGTGTCTTTTCAATTCCTTAGCCCATTTATTGATTGGGTTATTTGCTTTTTTTGGTGTTAAGTTTTTTTTAGTTCTATATACATTCTAGAAATTAGTGCTCTATCTGATGTGCATGTATTAAATATTTGTTCCCAATTAGTTGGCTCTCTATTCACCTCACTGATTGTTTCTTTTGCTGAGAAGAAGCTTTTCAGTTTAAATCTATCCCATTCATTAATTCTTGGTAATAGTTCTTGGGCTACAGGATTCTTATTAAGGAACTTGGGGCCTAATCCGATATGTTGGAAATTGGAGCTTACTTTTTCTTCTATTAGGCGTATTGTATCTGGTCTAATTCCTAGGTCCTTGATCCACTTTGAATTGAATTTTGTGCATGGTGAGAGACAAGGGTTTAATTTCATTTTGTTGCATATGGATTTCCAGTTTTCCCAGCACCATTTGTTTAAGAGGCTATCCTTTCTCCACTGTACATTTTTGGCGCCTTTGTCTAATATAAGATAGCTGAAATTATATGTATTAGTCTCTGTGTCCTCAATTCTGTACCATTGGTCCACCAGTCTGTTTTGGTGCCAATACCATGCTGTTTTTGTTACTATTGCTCTATAGTATAATTTAAAGTCCGGTATGGTGATGCCCCCTGCTTCACTTTTCTTGCTCAGGATTGCTTTGGCTATTCTGGGTCTCTTATTTCTCCAGATGAATTTCATGACTGCCTTTTCTATTTCTTTGAAGAATGACATTGGGATTTTGATTGGAATTGCATTAAATCTGTATAATGTTTTTGGTAGTATGGACATTTTGACAATATTGATTCTACCTATCCAAGAGCAAGGTAGGTCTTTCCATCTTCTGAGTTCTTCTATGATTTCTTTCTTTAGTGTTCTATAATTTTCCTTATAGAGCTCTTTCACCTCTTTCGTTAAGTTGATTCCCAGGTATTTTATTTTATTTTTGATGCTATTGTAAATGGGGTAGTTCATTCTTTAAAAGGAAAAAAAAAAAAAAACCAACAAATAAACGACTTAACATCACACCTCCAAGCACTAGAAAAAGAAGAACAGATCAACACCAAGAGCAGCAGAAGACAGGAAATAATTAAAATCAGAGCAGAAATTAATGAAACTGAGACTAAGGAAACAATTCAAAGAATTGACAAAACTAAATGTTGGTTCTTTGAAAAAATAAACAAAATTGACAGACCCTTAGCAATGCTAACGAAAAGAAGAAGAGAAAAAAACTCAAATCACTAACATTTGTGATGAAAAAGGGAATATCACAACAAACACCTCAGATATACAGAAAATAATTAGAAATTACTTTGAAAACTTGTACTCTAATAAAACAGAAAATACTGAATGCATTGACAGATTTCTAGAGTCATATGATTTGCCTAAACTGGATCTGGAGGCTATACACAATTTAAACAGATCGATTACAAGCAAAGAAATAGAAGATGTCATCAAAAAGCTACCAACAAGGAAAAGTCCAGGACCGGATGGGTTTACAGCAGAGTTCTACAAGACTTTCAAAGAAGAACTAATACCAATGCTCTTCAAACTATTTCAAGAAATAGAAAAAGAGGGAGCTCTTCCAGACTCTTTCTATGAGGCCAATATTACATTAATTCCAAAGCCAGGCAAAGACACATCCAAAAAAGAAAACTTTAGGCCAATATCTTTAATGAACATAGATGCAAAAATCCTCAACAAAATTCTGGCAAATCGGATACAAAAACATATCAAAAAGATAGTGCACCATGATCAAGTGGGGTTTATTCCAGGGATGCAAGGCTGGTTCAACATTCGGAAATCAATAAACATAATATATCACATCAATAGACTTAAAGATAAAAATCATATGATTATCTCAATAGATGCAGAAAAAGCATTTGACAAAATACAGCACCCCTTTATGTTCAAAACACTGGAAAAACTAGGAATATCAGGGACATATCTCAACATTATAAAAGCTATTTATGCAAGGCCCAGAGCTAACATTATCTTAAATGGAGAAAAATTGAAAGCATTCCCTCTAAAAACTGGAACAAGACAGGGATGCCCCCTCTCACCACTGCTATTTAACATAGTACTGGAAACTCTGGCAAGAGCAATTAGACAGACGAAAGAAATTAAAGGGATCCAGATAGGAAAAGAAGAGCTCAAATTAGCACTATTTGCTGATGACATGATAATCTACCTAGAAGACCCAAAAAACTCTACCAGAAAACTTTTACAACTAGTAAATGAATTTGGCAAAGTAACACCAAATTCTTGATTACTGTTTTCCCATCAAAAAGGCTATGACCCCAATATGATTCAATTGATTGTGACTACTTAATAATTTCCACATCAGTGTGTACTCAGAAAAGAATGTGAAGCACTTTTCATCAATTGTATTCATTGTGTCATTTCTTGTATTTCTGGAACATTTTCTTTTCATCTTAAAACTTGTATTAAACTTAAACTAAAGATAATAATAGTAATAAACCATGCAATTATTCTCTCTGAAATTAGTTTTCTTTTGTTATCTTAGTGCAAATATACAGTAATTAAAAATGAAAGTTGAAAATGACAGGAAATTAATTTTTATATATTTGATAAAGCTGGATTATAATACCACTTTATATTTTATTGCAGAATTAATTGAAAATATTTACTTTATATTTTATGACAGTGAGAGTCTTAGGAAAAGGTGAGTGACCAGGCTCTTTTGAAGAGCTATTTCTGGAACTTAAGTCATTTGATCTCATAGGTTCTTGGCAAATAGGCAATGGACCATATCTTAGTGATTTACTTCATTTTCTCTTAAATAATACATTAGTAGAAATATCATGGTTACATGATTCCTCATGTAACTTTTCTCTACTACCAAATAATCATATTTTCCTGGGCATTTCAGGTTTGTTTTCTATAATAATCATAATAATGATATCATTAATAGGACATAGAAGTGTAGCACATAGCAAAAGTTAAAATAAATCATTAATTACAATGAGGTACCTTGGATTGTCCTAGAAACTGAAAAAATATGTTAATGGAAAAACAGGAGCTTAGTTGAAATAATGAATCAATTTGAAATAATGAATCAATTTTAATTCCTTAGATTTGACAAATGTTGCCATGATTTTGTAAGATGTGAACTTTAGGGGAAACTGTGTGATGGGTGTACAGAACCTCTGTACTACGTCTGTAAATCTATTTTGTAAATCAAATTTATCTCAATATAAGCTTAAGGCAAAAATCCAAAGTTTGCTGATTTGAGAATTATAATTTGGAAGTAGATTTTCTGTGTAATGGTTTGGAAAAAAATAAAAATTATTAATTACCTTTAAAAATCCAGACTACATGAAATGGAGATGCAGTGAAATAATGTGGTCATAGGAAGTGTGGGATTTCAGTTTTTGAACATTGGCATGCTGTTCATAATCTTGTCCTAGTATTTAGTTATAGGCTTTGTCTTTGATTCCTTTAAGGCATTAGTATATTCTTTGATAATTTTCTATAGCACTTCCTTTTAATACAGGCAGGCCCTTTAAATAGTTCCCAGTATGCTCCCCACCCTTCCTTTCCCCTTTCTTAGTGTACTAGAGACAAAATGTCAATGTTGTGACTCAGTGGTTTGGAATTAAATCATTGTTAAATATAGTTTTGTTCAGTTATTTGAGCTTTTAGGTCAAGTTCTAGACATGGTTGACCTATGAATAAAGATGAATATAACTTAAAAAGCCCTTCTGTAATTGAGCTAAAACAATTTAGAATTGATTATTGCGGATAACAGAAATTCTCAGTTTCAAAATGGACTCTCTAGCATGACAACTCAAATTTCTATAAATATTAAGAGACTGTAAGAAGGGAACTCTGTAGTTTGCTGAAATTATTATGTAATTTCTCATAAATAAAATAGCCATGCTAGTCTTATGAATGGCTTTCTGCTTCTATTGCCAACTTTAGTAATTTTAGCTAAAATTCATAAAGGGAAATAGAAACATATTGTAATTAAAGGGTATAGACATTTAAAACAATAGATCCTGGCTTGATTGTCTCCTGTAGAATGATGGACAGACTTGGAGATTTCTGTTTTGCTTGTTAATATTTATTTAGAATTTGTATTGTTAATCTTATGTTAATAGAATTTACAACTCTAGTTGTTTGTTGTGTAGCTTTATTGTTCCAACTTTGTTAAGAGAGTTTGGAAAAAAAGGATTTTTATTTCAGACCAAGTTTAAAATCTTTTGATCATTTAACATTTCACACAAAACAAATGAGGAAAGTGAAACTTTTATTATTCTGTGATAGAAGAGCATTAAAAGTGGTGTTTTAGCCGGGCGCGGTGGCACACGCCTGTAATCCCAGCACTTGGGAGGCTGAGGCAGGAGGATCGCGAGTTCAAAGCCAGCCTCAGCAATGGCCAGGCACTTAGCAACTCAGTGAGACCCTGTCTCTAATAAAAAATACAAAAAAGGGCTGGGGATGTGGCCCAGTGGTTGAGTGCCCCTGAGTTCAATCCCCGGTACCAAAAAAAAAAAAAAAAAAAAAGTGGTGTTTTAAAGGACACGCTTACCGTTTAGCTGGTTATCATTTTGTGGCCATAAAAATGAGAATAAAAGAGGATAGATAATATATAATGTGCACTTATTATGAACAGGCCCTTTACATTTATTTAATCTTTACTAAGTCTATGTGATCAATTGAAATTTCCTTTGTAAATGATACTGGGAGTGTAACAGGTATCTCCATGCTATTCCTGAGACTATGGGGCAGAAAGAACAAGAGCTCTTTGTATGCATTGCCCACAATTTGGTTCACACTTTTATCAGCTTCCAGAAAATGCTGATACCTTTTCATGGACATATGGTAAACTTCATATGATTTCCACTTTTTCTGGGAAAGAGTACTAGATCACACTTGGTGACCTAGAGCAGATTCTCCTGGGGAGACCAGCCTATATAAGTTCTTCTGGTCCTTGTACTTCCTAGTTTTGATATGGCATTCTACAGAACCCTAACATGCCACCTCTTCTCTGTTGCCTGATTAATCTGTTAACTGATAAATTGCAGAACACTCACTTATTGTGTGCTTTATTGATCATATGCCAGGAACTTTTGGCAACTCATGGGAACATGCTTACAACATACCATTGGTCAGGTAACTAGAAGTTATTAGCTGGCATGGGAACTTGGATCCAGAAACCAGGACACTTGCCAAAGCCCATGGTTGGGTGGTTGTGCATCTGACATGTGAAAATCACCTTTCCAGTCTCAAGTCAGTTGGTCAGGAGTTAGAAATGGAGTTGGCTTATTAAACAGTTCTGTCAGTCCCCTTTACAGATTACTTCAGTGGCTACTCACCACACTCAAGATAAAACCCCAAATTTCATGTTTCCCATGTTCTCCTACTTCTGTTTTTCTTACTCTGTTTTACCCACACTTGTCTCCTTGCTCTTCCTTTGATACTCCAAATCTATTTATAATTGACTAATTTCACCTCCTTCCCTATGCCAATCCTTTATTCTAGCCAATTCTGCCTCTAACTGAAGTTATGTATCTTAAAATGGTATCTTTGATTCATGTAGAGCCTCTTTATTTACTCACTCACTTTTCTTCATAATGGTAATACCAAACATACAAATGGAACATAGTGCTTTATGTATTTAGCTGATTCTCACAGCAATCCCTTGAGATATATGCTATTATGATCCCCAGTTAACAGAAAAGGCAAAGGTACCAATTATAATAAACTTTCTTTTTTATTGTTGTTGTTGTTACTGGTTATTGAATCCAGGGAACTTAACCATTGAGCCAAAGCCCCTGCCCTTCTTCATATTTTATCTAGAGACAGAGTCTCACTGAGTTGCTTATGGCCTTTCTAAGTTGCTGAGGCTGGCTTTAAACTCACAGTCTCCTGCCTCAGCCATCTGAGCTGCTGGGATTACAGGAAAGGGCTACTTTGCCCAGTTGGAGAAGGTAAACTTAAAAGAGTTTTTTTTGGGAGGTGGGGGTACCAGGTATTGAACTCAGGAGCAGTTAACCTCTGAGCCACATCCCTAGCACTATTTAGAGACAGGGTCTCATTGAGTTGCTTAGTGCCTTGCTTTTATTGAGGCTGGCTTTGAACTCATGATCCTCCTTGCCTCAGCCTCAGAGTGGCTGAGATTACAGTCATCCAACACCATGCCTGGCTAGTGGAGGCTAACTTAAGAGAGAAGAGTGCACATTTAGAATTGTCTAGTATGTGTAGTAGTAGAGGTCTCACTAGAAATTTTATATTTTCTGTCATTTGAATTGCTTTCAAGTATAATAAGGAGTGGAGTTTTAAAGCTATAGAAAGACATAGTAAGAACCAAGGGGAAAATGTTAGGTTTTCTTTTTTTAAAAAAATATTTATTTATTTGCTTTAGCTGTACACAATGGGTTTATTTGTACGTGGTGCGGAGGATCGAACCCAGGCCGTGCACATGCCAGGCGAGCGCTCTACCGCTGAGCCACAACCCCAGCCCAAAATGTTAGATTTCTACTCAGCTTAAATAGCAATGTAATGAATAACTTGGCAACAATTACATTTGCATGGAAATAGTTTGAGCTACTTCATAAGAATGTGAATTCTCCATTCCTGATCACCCTCCTGCAGAGATATCATTGAGGATATATGTGCTGAGTAGAGTGGGCAAGAAGTTCATTTCTATGGTCTTCCCAAGTCAGAGATTATATCAACTTGTAGTATCCTCTTTTTTTGCAGAAGCAGTTTTTCTCACAATCCTCAGATTCTTCCTCCCATATTTGTATTGGTAAACTATCCATTAAAGTACACAAGCACTTTTAGGTTACAGTTGTGAGTAGTTGGAAGAAAGAAGAGCTGCTTTGTTTAAGGTCTGATTGGCTAAATACTGTTCCCAAAATTTTTCTATGAGACATTTTCACTATTTTGATTGAATTTTTGTCTAAGTAAATAAACATACACAAATTCTTAATAGATTTTAGTTATTAAACAAAAGTTCCTCTACTCTGAGAATAAAATAACTTGCTACTTGGAAATAACCTTTGGTTATAGTTTGCTAGAAATGAAAAATGAACCTCATCCCTACCCTTATACCAGAAAGTCCTTGAGGAATGGCATCTGTGTTTTGAGTATTTTATTTGACCCCCTTTTCTTCTCTTCAAAGAGGCAAAAATATGATTTAAGTAACTGAGAACTTTTAAGTCACAGACATTTTTAGTTAGAACTAAGTAAGGTAATGGCCTGCTATGCAAATTCAGATTTTTCTTTTCTTTTCTTTCTTTCTTTCCTTCCTTCCTTCTTCCTCCCTCCCTCCCTCTCCCTCCCTCCCTCCCTCCCTCCCTCCCTCCTTCCTTCCTTCCTGGTACTGTACTGGGGATTGAACTCTAGGGTACTCAACCACTGGGCACACCCCCAGCCCTTTTTGTATTTTATTTAGAGGCAGGGTCTCACTGAGTTGCTAATTGCCTTGCCATTGCTGAGGCTTGCTTTGAACTCATGACCCTCCTGACTCAGCCTCCCAAGTTCTGTGATTGTAGGTGTGCACCACCCTGCCTGGCTTCCAGATTTCTTTATAACTGCTGAACTGTGGTACTTGGAATTAATGATACAGGAGAGAATGATTTTCAGTGTCTTAAAGTACTTCATAGTTGATCAATTCTGGAATATAGCCACCTCAGAAATAGGATGACATTTAAAAATTGTCTCTGGCATGGCACAACTTCTTTTAGCATCTGCTCCCCCCCAATCCCCCAAGATGTGCCTTGACACAACATATGAAAATGATGTTGTGATGAGTACACTGTTTCTGACTCTCCCAAGAATGGCCTGAACTCCTTAATTTTCCTAAATATCTTCCTGTTTTCTATATCTTACCTGGGTTTCTGACTTTGCAGCCCCTTTTTCATAATATCTCTTTGTTCTTTAGTTTCAACTCTGCTTTCTTCCTGACAATTATCATGACTTTACCCAAACAAAATGTTACTCTGACTCAACACATATAGTTTGGTTTACCTCCTGTATTGATATTTTTATCTTGACTTGAGTTAGGATCCTCCTAGGAGGAGAGAGAGATTGTAAAGATAATATGAGCTTTGCACAAGTATCATGGTTCTTGATCTCTTTCTCCACTGCAAATTGAGTTTAATTTTTCAACTGGTTTTAACAGAAGACTAAAATATACACCCATCTCTTCAAACCAGTAATGAAGCAAATGTACGTATCTCTATAGAGCCTTTAAAGTACATACAGTTATGTTCATCAGTTCATATCTTAAAATGGTATCTTTGGTTCATGTAGAGCCTCTTTATTTACTTACTCACTTTCCTTCATAATGGTAATAGCAAACATACAAATGGCACATAGTGTATTCTGAGTGCTTTATGTATTTAGCTGATTCTCACAGCAATCATTTGAGGTAATATGCTATTATGATCCCCAGTTAACAGAAAAGGCAGATAAATCAAGAACCATTTAAGTAATTTGCCCAGAAACATACAGCTTGGTGTGTCTGAGATGGGATCCAAACCCAAGTTATAACTACTTGCTGAATTGATCCTTGAATTTTTGAATTCATAATTCTGAGAATCCTGGTTTCTTAGAGCATAAAGAACAGATCAGAAGTCAGAAATTTAAGAGAGTATGGTGATCTAGGTTTCCCACTTTCATGTGTCTTGGCCTAATGAAGTAATTCCTTAAGAACACAAAGCTACAAATGCAGGGGAATTCTGTATAGAGTTAACAATTTATGATAGCAAAATAATTGAAAACAATATAGAATATCAGTAATGGGAAAATTACCTGGAAATGACGGAGATGATGACATTAATGGACAAATACATTAAAACAGCTATTGTACATATTATCCATATACACAAACATAATGAGGAATGAAATGGAAGATATAAAAAGAAAACATTGGAACATCTAGAAATAAAAAATAAGTAAAATTTTTAGTAATAATTCTCTTTTAAGAGATCAGTGAAGTTAAGAACATGTTGAAAGTTTAGCTACCATGAAGAAAAGAAAGTAAAAAAGATTTAAAAGGTAAATAGAGGTTCTTACCTGTAGGATAATTACCAAGTGTCTAATATTAGTCTATTATAATAAAATTGGAATGATGTGGTTAATGTCAAAGTAAGCATTACAACAAATATTCCCAGGGTTAAAGAGGATCATTTTGTAACAATAAATGGGTGACTTCATTGAGAATAAATAATTATATAAGTTTTAAATGCAATCAATACTATATTGTCAAAATTCATGAAACAAACTGATAAACTGAAAGAAGAAATTGACATATCCTCGGTTAAAGTTGTAGAGTTAGTTCAACATTTCATATACATTTTAACTTAAGAATTCTGTCAGGCTTTTAAAGCAGAAAAAGGGGAAGAAGGAACACTTCTCAGTTCATTTTAGGAGACCAGCAATATGGTAATCCTGTCACCAGGTAAAAGTATGAAAAGACAACAAAGAATATAGATGAAAAATTGGTTATAAAAATAAACCATTAGGAAATCAAATTCATCAATATATAGAAAGTAGCTTTATTAAAGGGATGCAGGGTTGTTTTAACATTGGAAGTCACCAGCACAATTTATTTTAAATTTTTTTTTTTAGTTGTAGTTGGACACAATCCCTTTATCTTATTTATTTATTTTTATGTGGTGCTGAAGATCAAATCCAGTGCCTTGCACGTGCTAGGTGAGCACTGTACTGCTGAGCCACAACCTCAGCCCCCATAATTTTTTACTTTAACAGAAAAAAGGATAAGGACATATGATCCTGTCAATAGTTACAGAAAAATCATTGGAGTAAATTTAGTTAGCCATTCATGGTAAAAACTATGAGGAAACTGGAAATACAGGGGAACTTTATAAGACATAGTCACCAAATTTATAGCCAACCTCTCATTTAATGGCCAAAAGTATAGTTTTCTCTCCTTAAGATGAGGAAAAAAATCAAGTAGATTTATTTTTGCTACATTCATCTACTTTTGAGATGGAGGCCCAAACTAGTAAGGCAATAAAAAGAAGCAGGTTGCATGTAGATTGACAAGGTAAATGTTCTTTATTTGCATATGACATGATCACCTACAAAGAAAATGCTGAGAAATCTCCAAAAGCCACTAGAACTTACTTATATTTGGATTTAACAAGATTGCAGGACACAGTGTATATATAAAAATTAGGTGTACATGTACTTCCTAGCAATGAACAATTGGAAACTGAATTTATAATTTATAAGGAAATATGAATACTCTAGAAAAGTAAACAAAAAGAAAACTTACAGTATTGCAGAACATTCACTACCTAATTTGAAGATTTTTTGAAGCAGTTGTGATCAAGGCAATATTGGCCTAAGGATAGGCTATCAGTGGAATATTGTAGAAACAGATCCAGGCATCTGTGGTCCCTTGGTTTTTGTAAGTCATGCCAAGGAAATTCAATGAGGAAGAAGGTAGTCTTTTCAATCAATGGTACTACAATGTGTGGATATACATATGGAATGATTAACTCAGTCCTTACTTCCCTACACAGAAATAACTTGAAAGAACTCAGGGACCTACATATAAAAGATTAATGCTGTAAAACTTTAAGAGGAAATTGCAGAAGAAAATATTTACAAACTTGGAGTAGGTAAGAATTTCTAAAGAAAAACATGAAGTATGAAAGATTAAAAATTGGTAAATATGGGTTGGCATTGCTGCACAGCAGTTGAGAACTTTCTCATGTTGCCGATGAGAATGTAAAATGATAAAACCTTTTTGGAAAACAGTATGGTGGTTTCTTATATTATCATAAGAACCAACAATTCTACTCTGAAGTATTTTCCTAGGACAAATGAAAAGATATCTTCACATATAGACTTGTACATGAATGCTTGTGTAGTTAGAATATCCCTTATCTGAAATTTTTGGGACCAGAAGTATTACAGACTTTATTTGAAAAGTTACAATAGTTCCATAGACTTTACCAGTGGAGCATCACTAATCTAAAAATCCAGAATCTGAAATGCTCTAAAATCCCAAACGTTTTGAGCATCATATTGGCATTCAACAAATTTTGGATTTTGGAGCATTTCAGGTTTTGGAATTTTGGATTACTCAACCCGTAGCACCTTTATTTAATAGCCCCAAATTGGAAACAGATGTCATCAAGTAATGAGTTAACAAACATTGTGGTATGTCCATGTGGTGAAATACTATTCAGTAGAAAAGGGGGTAAAGTACTGACGTGTACAAATAATATATATGTATCTCAGACACATGATGCAAATGGCAGACACAAAAGAATACAAACTGTGTGATTCTATTTAGTGCTCAGATTAGTACATCAGAAATGCAAGAAAAGACATTTAATCTATGGTGACAAATGTAGACAGATTGCCTACAGCTCAGGGTGGGTTGTGATGAACCTGTATGCATCGTAAGTGAACTGTTTGGGATGATATATGCATTCTGTATCTTTTGTTTTATTTGTTCTAATTAGTTCTATATGCCAGCAAAATGCATTTTGATGTAATGTACACAAATGAAGCACAAATTCTCATTCCTCTGGCTGTACACAATGCGGAATCACACCAGTTGAGCAATCATCATGTACGTAGGGAAATAATGTCCAACTCATTCTATTATTCTTCCCACCACCACTCCCCTACCCCTCCCCTCAATCCCTTCTGTACGATCCAAAAAAGTTCCTTCATTCTTCCCTATCCCCTCCCTTTATGGATCAGCATTTGTTTATCAGAAAACTTTTGGCCTTTGGATTTTTGGGATTGGCTTATTTCACTTAGCATGATATTCTCCAGGTCTATCTATTTACCAGCAAATGCCATAATATTATTCCTTTTTAAGGCTGAGTAATATTCCATTGTACATATATACTACATTTTATTTATCCATTCATCTGTTGAAGGGTACCTAGGTTGGTTCAACAATTTTGCTATTGTGAATTGAGCTGCTGTAAACATTAATGTGGCTATATCACTGTAATATGCTGATTTTAAGTCCTTTGGGTATGAAACAAGGAGTGGGATAGCTGTGTCAAATGGTGGTTCCATTCCAAGTTTTCTGAGGAATCACCATACTGCTTTCCATACTGTTTGTATTAATTTTCAGTCCCACATCCTCGCTAACATTTATGGGTGCTTGTATTTTTGTTAATAGCCATTCTGGCTAGAGGGAGACAGAATCTTAGTTTTGATTTGAATTTCTCTAATTGCTAGAGATGTTGAACATTTTTTCTTATGTTGATTGATTATGTTTCTTCTGTGAAGTGTCTGTTCAGTTTCTTAGCTTGTTTATTTATTGGGTTATTTGTTTTCTTTTGCTGTTAATATTTCCGTTTTTTTTTTAATATCGTGGAGATAAGTGCTCTATCTGAGGTCATGTGGTAAAAGAATTTCTTCGATTCTGTAGGCTCTCCTTTCATGTTATTGACGGTTTCATTTGCTGAGAAAAAGTTTTTCAGTTTATGTGTTCTGTATTTTTATTATGGCAGTGATTATATGAATGTATAAGTTTGTGTCTAAACCCATTAAGAAGTATACTTAATATGTCTTATTGTTTGTAAATTATTCCCTTGTAACATTTTTTTTTTTTTTTTTTTAAATCCTGGTCCTCATATTTCAAAAGTTATTTTACCAGCAAAAGGTTAACTTCTGTCTAAAGTTAGAAAACATTATGTAAGGACTGAAATTTAGCTGACCTGAAAAATCTATTTGCATAGATACTTTAAAAAAAATTTTTTTATCATTCTATTTTGTTATACATGTTTGCAGAGTACATTTCATATTACATATAAAGAGCACAATTTTTTAAGTTGCTGGTTTTATGTAAATTATTTTTACAACAATTGTGTCTTCATACATGTATTTAGGGTAATCATGGATAACTCAGTCTGCCATTATTCCTATCCCCTTGCCCTATTCCCTCCCTCCTTCCTCTTTGTTCTATTTAAATATTTCATTTCCTCTCATTCTTATTCTATTTTCTTTATAAGTTAGTATCTTCATATCAAAGACATCATTCGACCTTTGGCTTTTTGGGATTGGCTAATTTCACTTAGCATTATTTTCTCCAACTCCATCCATTTACCTGCAAATTCCATGATTTTATTCTCATTTAGTGCTGAGTAGTGTTCCATTGTGTATATATACCAAAGTTTCCCTATCCATTCATCCTCTGATGGGCATTGGGGTTGGTTCCAGAATCTAGCTATTGTGAATTGTGCTGCTATAAACGTTGGTGTGAATGTGTCCAACAATATTTAATTCATATAAACATTATGTCAATTAAATATTGTTAAGGAAAAAGGTAAATTCTCCACATACATTCTAGCCTATGATTCAGTGTATTGAAATGGGACTTAGGCATCCTCAGAATGCATGGGTGTTCTCTTAGAGTGATATTTGTTTGTTCCATTGGCACTGAGAAGCTTCCAAGTAATGTGAAATAATTGCAAATAATCTGTCTTGGTTTTTATTGTTCTTTTCCTCATAAGTGAGTTGAATTTTATTTCACGTTTAAGCTTGAAAGCATGTGTAGAAGATGTACCAGTGTTTCTTAGAATTTATTCTTTCTTTTAGAAACAGAATCCCTAGATTTAGCATATTGTATAGCTACCCAATGTAGTCCCTGTGCTTCTCAGCTTCTCTTGGAGTAGGTGTGGATATGTGACCAATGAGAAGTGAAGGTAATGTGAGTAGGGTCACCTCCTTAAACACATGACTTTTTTTTTTTCCCCCTACTGCCTTGGGTGTTACACCAGTTATTACAGCCAACTTAGGTACAGAGTTGGAAATCATATGGAGGATGGCAGAGCCAGCATGAATTCTTAAGTGATCTTCTGGCACACACCTTTCCCTGGTACTCTTTGCTGTTAGAAAAAAAAGAAAAATACCTGTCTTAGTTGAACTATTGTACTTTTTATTCTTGTTTGGCAGAAAGTTTCTACATTATGAAAAAATGGAAAGCATTTGAATTTTTGAAGTATTTCTCTCTACACAAGAAATGTATACTTTAGTTAAAATAATTTTAAAAAATAGGATATGATTGTATAGAAGGAGTTTTTTTTTAAATTTTGATCCAGTTGTTATTTGGTAGCATGTTTCTCAGATTATCAAGTTACAATTAAACTTTTGATAGTAGTTATTAATGAATTGATGTTAATTTTTTCTTATAATTTATATTGGTTGTCTTTATGGACTATTTTGTGATTATTTTTAGTCAAGTTCACTTATTTGGGGGGCAATAATGGAGATTGAACTCTGGGGCACTTGCCCACTGAGCCACATCCCAGCCCATTTTGCATTTTATTTGGATACAGGTTCTCACTGAGTTGCTTACCACCTTGCTTTTCGTGAGGCTGGCTATGAACTCATGATTGTTCTGTTTCTTTGTCCTGAGCCACTTTGATTACAGGCATGCTCCACTGTACCTGGCTAGTTACCCATATTTTTAATATTGATTTTTAAGATGCTCAATATGCTGTTCAACTTTTCTATAATTATTTTTCATCTGAGCAAAGGTTTAAAGTTATTTGTATTTCTTCCATGAATTTTTTGTGTCAGTGTTTTAAAATATTTATTTTTTAGTTATAATTGGACACAATACCTTTGTTTTATTTATTTATTTTTATGTGGTGTTGAGGATCAAACACAGGTCCTTGTGCATGGTGAGCACTGTACTGCTGAGCCACAACCTCACCCCCAAGTTTTTGCATTAGTGTGTATTTTAATGTTATTTATTGCCAGTATCTCAATTAAAGATTATTTATTTTATCTCAATAAGATAACTGTGCATTCAGTTGTGTTTCAGTTGATATTGATATTGCCAGCTTTGTTTATATTTCCCTTTAAGTCATGTACTTGTGATTATATTTCCCTTTTCTTTTTCATTTCTTTTATTTCCTAAAAGTGTAGCATAGTTGAATTTCATTTTTAAAACCTACTGAGAATCGTGTCTTTTAACAGATATTTTTGTATTTGTATTTTTTGGCCAAAATTAATTTCATTGATCTTGTTTTAAGTCCTTCCTAGTTTACATTGTTTTTCAAGTATTTTTTGCTATTTGATATAAAGTTTTGTCTTGTTTCATTTAGTTTTGATTTTTAAAATCTAACCTGCTTTAAAAATGTACTAGGGATTGTGTTTTAATTTTTTAAAAACTTAAAAGTCTGTATGATTGCCTATAATTACCAAGAGGTAAGTCAGGATTCGGATGGTATCTTTTGATGTTTATGGTCTAATGAGTAAATGTAAGTTTCAGATATGTCCTCAGTTTTCATTACTATCTCAGATTATTATTAAACTGCTATTTAAATAACTTGTCACATTTTTTATTAGCTTGTATATGGGCTTAGAGATTACGAAAACCCTAAGAAAGTCACCATAAATAAATGGCTACTTTTTTTCAGTTATATATCAAAATGAGCCTTAAGAAAGTCATTAAGAATATATTCCTCTTAGTATTTTTTGTTGTTTCTTGATCTATTCTAAGTTATCATCAAAAGATAACTACTTTACTTTCCCTGTTGCCCACTTACAGGCCATTTCTTTGCTCATTAGACCAGGAAGAAACAGTAGAAAAAGTCAGATTTTAAATTAAAATATTGAATTTTACATTTGATATTTTCTATACCAAAGTATAACACTTAGAATACATTTGGGATTATTTGGATTTTGTGGTAGTGGATTTTATGGGAAACATTTGACAGTTTAATTTAGTGAACTTGTAAGCTTGTTTTTTAAGATGTGTCTGTCAATTGCTATATCTGGTAACAAGGGGCCCAACATTTAGATTTCTTAATATTTGTTCAAGATAGAAGCCATCCTCCTGCTGCTGAGTCTCTGATAGACTCTTATGTGACATCTACAATAGAATGTTATGTGACACCTACAAATGGGCATTAGCTTCATTTTCTCTATATAATAAAGATGCTAAAGTGGGACTTTCTCAGTTTTTTCAAAACTTGATTGAGGACCAATAGACAAATCAGGGTCTTAGTGGAAATGGAGGCTTATTTTGGAAATGGGGAGAAGAAGTCAATAGAAGTTGCTAGGGGTAATATCTTTAAGAAAACAATGTTGCTGCTAAGTCATTTTTAGAAATAGAAGTCTTGTCTTTCTCAAAAAAAATTTACAGGTAATTATGTAACTAAACTACCAAGATGTAGGGAGTGAGTTAAAACAGAGAACAAGCCTCTCCAGGTTTGCTGGGTTGGAGTGAGGTTTTTGGCAAGAGATTTATTTTGTTTTTGGTATTTTGAAAAGCCATGACTACACAGATAGGAAGACCTTTGTTCTACCTTTGATTTTGTTTTTTCTTTGAAACTATGCAAGCTATTCAACTTTTCTGTGTCTCAGGCTGGATCTATTAAATGAATAATCAGTCTGAGATTTTTCTAACTTAAAAAATTCAGCGACTGACCAGGGCAACAGAGATAGAAAAGAGGATTCCATTTTACAGCATTATTATTTAAATTCCATTAAGCAGAAGAGCTTAATTTCATCTTGTTAGGTCAAGGAATATATCATTTCTCTCACTAATTTGAACAATGAGAATTAGAAGGTATGTGTGACTCCTATGATTGTGTTCTGATTTAAGATTAGGTATGTGACACAGGTTTATAGTTTGAATTGTAACACGTGGAAGTCATCTCATACTAAAATGACTCAGAGGAATGTTAACTCACCATTTTTTCCCCCTGAAAAAAAACTGAGAAAGACATTTCTTTAGATTAGTAGAAGGTTGTCATCTTTTCCACTGGGATATGGGTACATCTCCAGATTGAGGATATTGGAAGGTAGGTTCCTTGTGTGGTTCACAGTCCAACATCAGACTGTAGTTACACTGAACATTTTTCATTGACAAGCTCCTGAATGGTGAAAAGGCTTCTCACATTGAAGTTGTGTTTCACAAGAAGAGCACTGGGATACTGCGTGAGCTTATTTCTTGTCATAAGTTGAACTGAGCATAGTCACATGCAGGGTAGGCAGAAAGAGTTTTCAAATAATGAACATGTCACAGTTGTGAAAGAACTGGGAAACAGTACTAACTGAGAAAAAGCAATACAGCAGTCCAAGGGTGACTCTTTTTGAAAAAAGACTTCATTCTGGCCAAATTCTGGAAGGAAAGACACCACCAGAAGCCTGTCTAGAGCAGCACAGAAAAGGCTGCATAGCTGGCATCGGTTGCTTCTCTTCTCTGTAGTCATCACATTGAGGACTACAAAGTGGTTGGAAAATTTCATTTCTTTATCAACAGATTCTAGGGGAAAAATTCAGAAATGTTTTTGTTTTATTAAATAAAGACAAGTCACAAATAAATGGAAATAAAATTCAATATAGAAACTTGGATAAAAATATATATGACAGGCTTAAGGGTGCCTGCATACATTTGGGAAGACCTGCTAGGAATGTAGATATGAACATTCATTAGCTCCTGTCCTCAGGAACTTGAGTTGAGTGAGAAAGACAGATAAAGAGCTAGTATTTATTTTTTGTCATTCAGTTTTTGTAGACAACCTGCTTTATGTAATACACTGTACTAGATGAAGGGCTTCAAAGTAAGATAGAGAAAAGTTTGAATTTTCAAGCATTTATAATGGGAAGATGAAAAGTTTGAATTTTCAAGCATTTTTTCATAGGGAGATGAAAAAACAACCAGATAACTGGATGTCCAGGGTACATGGAGGTATGCAGGAGAGAATAAATTGAATGTGTGGGAAAGAATGACTTTAAATGTTTTTGTAGAATTCACCATCATCAATTTGGGTATATTTCCAGACTTCAAGCATCCTTAAGATTTCTGAAGACTGCGTTGTAGAATTATGGGAGTCAACAACTAGAGGAACCACTGTTGTATGTTTGTGCAGGTATAGGTGCTTAATATTAAAGGGACTATTGAAACTTAGCAGCTGGAACCAAAAATTTGTTGATACATGGGCTTTTCATTTTCTAGAAACAAAACATGATGATGATGCAGATGATGATGATGGATTAAATTGCCCTATCCTAGCCACAGTATACCTAGAAATTTTTACGTGAAATTATAGCAAGATAGATTCTTAAAATAATTCTAAAATTATAGATTGACAATATACCTTTATTTCATTTATTTATTTTTATGTGCTGTTGAGGATTGAACCCATGCCTCACACATGCTAGGCAAGTGCTCTACTGTTGAGCTACCAGCCCAGCTACCAGGAAGATATATTTTGATCAGTTAGCTTTTCTCATTAATTTACAGAAAAGGTTTTTTCTTGAATTTCAAGTATAACTAAAGGGGACTGTACCACTTCTCACAACCACTGAATATCCCAAAACTGTTTGAGTAGGGGGTTTCCTGTTCAACTCATTGTCCTCCCATTCAAGTATGAGGCTCTGTTCTCTAGTTCTCATCTATTGAAATGTTGATGTCTTTTTATAACATGAAAAGGTGACTTTTGGATATGGAGCATGTGGCTTACCTCCATGCCTGAGCCATAGGAATTGTAAGTACTAGCCTGTGGTATTTTTAAACTCACTTTGTGTAGAAAATATCAAAATTTGTAAACTTTTTTTCCAAACAAGCTATGAAGGAAAGGAAATCTGATTAAATAAAAGTTAATATCCCTTGCCTTTGTTACTATTATATTTTGCACATGTTCTGTTGTTGCTGTTAGTATACTTTGCCATCATTTTCTACTTATATGCTAAGTGAGGAGAAAGGTTTCTGTATTTTCGATATCTAAGCTTTCACATTGCTAAGTATCTGGTAGGCTTTCAGTAAATGTTGATGTGGACACCAGAAGTGGGGAGATTTAAGTTTCATAATCATTCCTAGCAGCTTACATTAATGGTTGTCACTTTCAAATCGTAAGATGACTGTGGTATTTAGAATATATCTTGAAAATATAACTTATTTAATTTTTATATTTATGTTTGTTCAAGGAAAAGTTTAAGATGGTATCCATAAGTGCACATAATAGAATATGTTCAAATAAAATTTAAAATAAATGAATACAAGAACAAAATTGAAGGACTTAACATTTCCAAATTACAAAATTTTTTGTGAGAGTAAGAAAGACAACATGGCATTGACTTAAGGTTAATGATATAGATAGATGAAGTAGAATTGAGAAAGCAGAAATAAGCTCTTAAAATTATATTCGTTTGATTTTTAATCAAAAGATTTAATGCTAGACATGCCCTCTACCATTGAGCCCCAGCCCCAGCCCCTGTTCTTTTGATGTTTGAAAAAGCTGCTAAATGATTAAGTACATAAAGGATTGTCTGTTCAACAAATTGATACCCATATGTAAAAAACTTATTTGTTAAAAGCAACCATACATAAGAATTACAGACCTAAATCTGAGAAGTAAAACTGTAAAATATTTAAAAGAAGGCATGGAGGAATATTCTAGACCTTGGTTTAGTCATAGAGTTTTTAGATGTGACACAAAAGTCATGATCCTTAAGAGAAAAATAATAATAAATTTGATTTCATTAAAATTAAATTTTTATGCTTCAGGAGACATTGAGAATCTAAAAAAAAAACCCCTACAGAGTAGGAGACAATATTTCAAATTATGTATAAGACTTTTTACACCTCTGTTTTATTCATTTATTTTTATATAGGGCTGAGGATTGAATCCAGTGCCTTACACATGCTAGGCAATTGCCTTAGCACTTCAACTAGAGCCCAAGATGTAGTTTTTAACATACATTTGAATAATTATGCAGTAATACAAATGAAATCTCAGCAGTGGAATAATGCATTTACTTTTTATGAATTTTATATTCCTTTTCCTGATGAATGTATATTAGTTTGTTATAAAATTACCTTGAAATCATAACATCTTGAATCATCGTAATAACTAACAATGAATTAAAAGTTAAATCACTAAGTGCATAAGAATTTATTGTGGGCTGTGGCTGTGGTTTATTGGTAGAGCACTTGCCTGGCACACATGAGGCACTGGGTTCGATCCTCAGCACCACATAAAAATAAACAAACAAAATAAATGTATTTGTCCATCTACAAGTAACATACATATATATATATATATATATATTGTGTGTGTGTGTGTGTGTGTGTGTGTGTGTGTGTGTGTATTTAAAGAATTTGTTGTAATGCTAAATACTATTTGGCATTTCTTATAACATTAATTTGACAAAATTACTCAAAAATATTTTGTGAATGTATGGATATTTTATTTTTGTCATTCAACAAGGTCTAGATTCTGTACAGTACTTTCAAAAGTAAGTGTAAGCCTTCCATACCTTTGAAGATTTGTGAATTTTAGACAATCTTTATTAACTTCATTTGGAATCATGCTATTTACGAGAGAGAATATATAATCACATGTCTGGCTATCAGTCAGAATAAAACATAAATAGCTTTTTTTTTTTTTTTTACTGGATGAAATAAATTATACATACCTCTATTTAAAATTTACACTTGACTAATTTTGTAAATATCCAACAGTATTATTCAGGAGGCAATTTAGCTGATAAGGTGAAGAGTTAGTTTATTATTTTTTAGAAGTTCAAATGGAGAAATTCAGACAGTTTCATACAGTTTAGAGATGAACATGTAAAATGCAGATTTCTTTTTTTGTAATACTTATTTATTTGTTTTAGTTGTACACAATGCCTTTATTTTTACATGGTTCTGAGGATGGAACCTGGGCCACACACGTGCTAGGCGAGCTCTCTACCACTGAGCCACATTCCTAGCCCCTAAATGCATATTTCTTATCAGTTAATAAACCTGGTCAGAGAAGACCACTGGCAGCCTGATATTATAATAAGATATGAAATAAAGAGAAGTAAAAAAAAAATAACGGGCTGGAGGTGTAGCTCAGTGGTACAGCACCTGCCTGGCAGGTGTGAGGCACTGGGTTTGATTCATAGCACCACATAAAAATAACTAAAATACAGGCATACTGTCTATCTACAACTACAAAAAAAATTAGAAAGATACAATAAAGTTTTTTGTTAAAAAAAAAAGAAGTAAAAAATGAGCATCTGCAGTTATAATTTCATTTTAGTTTTTAGTGCATTTTGCTGTTATTAAAACAACAGATTGTAGATAGATTTAGCTTCAGTATCATTACATAATGTAGCACACCATTCTGTGAAGTGATAGAAACTGTAGTTTAATAAGCTATGTTTTATAAGACATAGCTCTTGTTAGAAAAATAAGAAAAAAACAAAAATCAAAGTCAGATACTTATCAGAGGGGCATTTGATTTTCTGAATAACACAGGTGTTATGAAAATATATTGCTTTCCTTTCAGATCAATATAGTCTAATTATAAACACATAAAGCATGTTTTGTTCATTGCTCAAAAACAACTAGATTTACTGAAGCTTTCTCTTTTAGCTTTGTGTTTAATAGACTTAATTTTTAGAGCATGTTTAGGTTCTCGGAATAATCAAAAATATAAATATTTCTGCATACATCTTTCCCATCCCCCATTCCCCCCCTTTCTCTCACCATCAACATCTCTTACTAGGGTGGTATAATCATTAGAATCAGTGAACCAACTTTGACACATCATTATCATTGAAAGTCCATGGTTAGCATGAAGGTTCAGTCTTGGTAATTGTACATTCAGTAGGTTTGGACAATGTATAATAATGTGTATCATTCTGTACAGTGTCACATAAGTATTTTCACTGCCTAAAAATTCTCTGTGCTCTACCTGTTTATCTCTCCCTTCCCTCTAACTCCAGGAAGCTAGGGATCTTTTTAATTGTCTTCATAGTTCTGCATTTTCCAGATTGTCATAGAGTTGGAATCAGTTGCATTCCTTTCAGATTGGCATTTTCACCTTAAACATGCGTTTAGGGTTTTTTCCACATTTTCTCATGGGCTTCACAGCTCGTTTATTTTTACAGCTGAATAATATTATGTCATATAAATGCACTGATTTGTTTTTCCACTCACAAATTGAGGACATAATGGTTGGTAGGAGTTTTGGTGATGATAGATTAAGCTGCCATAAACATTTCTGTGCAGGTTTTTATGTAAATGTACGTTTTTAATCTAATAGCAAGGAGGGCAAATCAGGAATGTATGATTAGTGAACATTTAATTTTGTAAGAAATGTTAAACTGTCTTCCACAGTGGTTTTATAGTTTTGTGTCTCAGACAACCATCAATAAGAGTTCCTGTTACACCTCAGCCTTTCCAGCACTTGGCCTCCTTTCTATTGGACTTAATATGCATTCAGTGGTATCTTATTATTGTTTTAATTTGCTATTTCTTAATGAGTTTGATGTTGAGCACCTTTTCATATTCTTGCTTTTCATTTGTAAGGTATCTGTTTAGATCTGCCCATTTTCAAAAGCTGTATTGTTCATTTATTATTGTTGAAATTTAAAGTTCTTTGAATAATTTGAGTCTTTTACAAGAAATGTTTCACAGATAGCTCTCTGGCTTTTTTTTGTTGTTGTTGACATTACCTTTCACAGGGCAGAAGCTTTTCATTTTACTTAAATAATGAATTTTGTCTTTGGTGTTTGTATCTAAATATTTATCAAACCTAAGGTCATTTACATTTTCTCCTACTTTATCTAGAAAGTTTTATTCTTTGGGGTTTATATTTATGCCCATGTTGTCTTGTGAGTTATTAATTTTTGTGAGAGGTATGAGATGTGTCTAGAATATTTCCTTCAATTTATTATATGTTGATGTTCATTTTTCCCAGAACCATTTGTTGAAGGGACCATCCTTTCTCCATTGAAGATGCTCTCTCCTTTGTTAAGATTAGCTGATTGTGTCACTATGAATCTACTTCTGGGTCATCCTTTGGCTGCATTGTCTTTTCTTTAGAAAATGTCATACTATCTTGATTCTTGCATCTTTATACATCTTAAGGCTCAATGGTGCTGATTTACTGTCTCCTTTCTTCTTTTCCAATATTATGTGGAAAATTCAGTGTTTTTGCTTCTCTATGTAAATTTCGGAACCAGCTTGTCAATAGCACAGTTCAACTTCCTGAGATTTTAAAATATAATAACAATATTTTAATTAAAAATCAGTTGACAAATAATAATTATTCATATTCATGGATAAAACTTTAAAATCTTGTTTGGGATTGTGCTGAACCTGTAGATTAAATTGGGAAAAACTGACATCCTAACATTTCTGAGGTTTTCTCTTCATAAACATGAAAATTTTTTTGTTTTTTAAAAAAAATTTAACAAAGTTGTATTGTTTCCCTCACATTAATCTTGACCATATTTCATTAGATTTAAACAAAACTATTTTATTTCTGGGGATGCTTGTGTAATGCTATTGTTTGTTCTTTGGGGCAGGGATTGTACCAGGGGTTAAACCCGGGGGCATTTAATAACTGAATCACATCCTGAGCCCTTTTTCCGTTTTGAGACAGGCTCTCACTAAATTGCCTCAAGTCTCATTATGTTGCTGAGGCTGGCTTTGAACTTGAGATTCCCCTCCCTCAGCCTCATGAGCTGCTGGGATTATAGTTATATGCCACCACATCTGGCATGCTGTTGTGTTTTAAATTTTAAGTTCCACTTGTTCATTGCTGGTATATAATACATGTGATTGACTTTACGATCCTTCTGTAACCTATATCCTGCAACTTTGCTCTAATAGTTTATCAGTTCCAAGAGTTTCTGGTCAATTTCTGGGGACTTTCTCTAAAGGCATTCTATAATCTAAGAACACAGACAGTTTTATATCTATTTTCCCATTCTGCATGTGTATGCCACCCCCCTCAGTGCATTACCTACCTGGGACTTCATAGAATGATATTGAAGAAAGTAGTGAGAGTTCCCATATTTATTTGCCCTTTTCCTGTGCTTAGCAGGAAATCTTCTCATTTTTCACCATTGAATACAATGTTAGTTATAGGCTCTGTGTGTGTGTGTGTGTGTGTGTGTGTGTTTATGTTCATTATCAAGTTAAGGAAGTTTCTAATTAACTTGTAATTTGATGAAGCACTTTTTCATAAACAGGTTTTGGATTTTGTCAAATGCTTTTTCACATCTATTGATATGATCACATTAATTGATTTTTAAATACTAAACCAGACTTGCATATGTAGAATAAAGTCTACTTAGTTCTGATGTGGTATTTCTTTTTGTAGTGATATTAAATAATAGAATTTTGTTTGAATTTGATAATATTTTATTAGTGATTTTTGGGTTTGTGTTTCACGAAAGATAAAGCTCTATAGTTTTCCATAATATCTTGTCTGGTTTTAGTATTAATGCAATGACAGGATAATAGAATAAGTTAGGATAGATTTCTTCTACTCCAGTCCTCTAATAAAGATCATAGATAATTGATATAATTTCTTCTTGAAATGGATGGTAGAATTTACCAGTGAACTGATCTGAGCCTGGAATTTTCAGTTTTGGTGAGAGAAACAATTGTTTCAATTTTTTTTTTAAATTTTTTATTATTTATTTACTTATTCATCATGCACAAGTATAGTATCTTTTTTACATACAACTGCTTGTATACAAAGTATATAAGTACCATTCAGATCTTCAATCATATCTCATTCAACCACCAATTTTTTTCCAACCCCCCCCTTACTCCCTCCCTCCCCTCCCTTTCCGTTGACCATTCTAGTGTTCCTCTGATCCTATGTACCCCCTTCCAACAACACTGTGAACCAGCCTCCTTATATCAGAGAAAACATTCGGTACTTGGATTTTTGAGATTGACTAATTTCACTTAGCATTATATTCTCCAACTTCATCCATTTACCTGCAAATGCCATTATTTTATTCTCTCTTATTGCTGAGTAAAATTCCATTTTGTATATATACCATATTTTCTTTATCCACTCATCTACTGAGGGGCAATTCTTAATAGATATAGGCCTATATAAATTTTTATTTGTGAGATTTTGGAAGATTCTTTCTTTATCCTGTTGGTTCATTTATTTAAGTTACAAATTTTTATATATAGTCTTATACCTAATATCCCTTCATGATGCACTTAATATCTTTGGGAACCTTATGGTTTATGTTGGTAACTTTCATTTCTGATATTAGCACTACATTGTATCCTCCTTACTCTCCCCCACAACATTTCTCTCTCTCTCTCTCTCTCTCCTCTTTATGTTAACCTGACTAGAGATTAGAGATTAATGATTAATGATGTTTTAGTCTTTCTTTGAATTTCTACAGTTGGAATATAATCCTATGCATAAATATTTTTGAGCATTTATCCTGTGTAGTGTTTACTGAGCAGGACTCCTGGTTCTGTGGTTTGTTTTCTGTCATTAATCTTGAGAAACTTAGTCACTTTTTGCTTAAAATATTTCTTTTGTCTCTTTTTTCTTTTCTTTTTCTTATGTTATTTCTATTACAAGCAGTGATATCTTTTTATTTGTTCTACAACTCTTGGGTATTTTATTCCACTTTTTTGCTCTTTTCTCTTTGATTCTCTGTTTTGGAATATTGACATTTCTTCATGCTCACTCAGCCATCTCTGGTCTACACCTGAGCCATCAAAGATAGTATTTATTTCTATTAGAATGTTTTTGTTTCTAGTATGCCTCCTTTATTTTTTCTTAGATTTCCATCTGCCTGCACATTGTCTGTTCTTGCAGTTTTATATATATATTTCCACTAGAGCACTTATCATTTGAGATATGGCTATTTTAAATTCACACTCAGAAGTTTCACACTCCTGGCCTGAGTCTTCTGGTAATGGGATGTGACCTTTGCAAGTGTTTCTCTTTCCTCTCACTGTTAAGAATGACAGAAAAGCTAGACAGGGCTGTAGAATGGTGTTTCCTTTTTCTCAGGTGTCTGGGTTCTAGAATTTTTTTTGTAGTTTAAAGTATCATAAATAGTTTCTCCTGAAGGATGACCTTGTTAATAAGGACAGGATGCTCTGGCCATTTTCAAAATGACTTCTTTTCTCGTCCCCCTGCTAGAAGCAAAGGGAATTTTTCCCAGTCTTTGCCCTGAGACAATGGTGGGGCTCTTGGTGGAAAAAATTCACACAAGTCAAAAGACTTTACAAACCTCCCTGGAGGTATTGGTTTGGTTTTCATTTTTCCTCAGTTTTCTGTTCATCAATTTTGCAGTTAAGGTTTATGTTTGCCCATTTCAACTGCACAGTTGCTTCTGCTTCT
Organism: Tamias sibiricus; assembly: GCA_025594165.1. NCBI lineage: Eukaryota > Metazoa > Chordata > Mammalia > Rodentia > Sciuridae > Tamias > Tamias sibiricus. The sequence continues at coordinate 24,925,857 of CM046674.1, forward strand.
CGGCTTCTGCTTTAGCCCACTGTGATTCTTGTGTCCACTGTCTGTCTCTTCTGTTTGGGGAGCAGCAACTTGCGCTGCAACCTCAGTGCCCTATCTAAGAAGAGTTATTCAGATTCAGTTTGTTTGGTGTTTTTCTTCTTGAGAGGATGGGCATGATGATTTCCAAGCTTTGTATATGCTGGAAGGAAATCTGGAAGTCTTAGTTTTAAATTTTTAGAAATGGAAATCACATTTTAAAAATAATAAGACATGAAAATTATAGTTTGGGGGCAGCATGGGGAAAGTAGCAAGCTTTGAACAGGTTCTTGGAATGAGATTCAGGAGCTATGATCTATACCTAACTTTCTGTAAGGTCTTTACTTCATCATTCAAAGTATTTATACCCCAGTTTCCTCATATTTCATTTAAACATTAGATTAGTTTATGGGATGACATTAAACTGTATATAAAAACTAATAAGCATGAGTAATGATTGTGATTGTTGTAATAGCAGGGAAAAATTACAAATAAAAAACAATCTTTAGGATTTCCCAAATAAAGCACTGTTTATAATGACTAGTGTTGTGTTGTTCCTTTTGAGTACTTGTTGAGATGGTTTTTAGGCACAGGTAGGAGAATACTTAACAGGGACCCGTGACAAGGTTACTCGTGATTTACTCAACCAGAAATTTGGATTTTTGACATAGTCTTTTTGTCTTCTGGAACTTAAATGCATTCGAATTTGTTACTCACTCGCAGAAAATCTACCATAGGTCCATTGATTCTGAGTGACTCAAGATCCAGACCATTTTCATCCTGTGTTTCAAAATTTTCAGTAAAGTGTTTCAGGACTTGTTGTCATTATGAAATAAGAGTCAAACCTTTTGCATTGGATATAAGTGCCTTTAGCTTTAGACCAACATTTATCTTGTCTTCTCGAAGACATGCCCTCATTTAACTGCATAGACTGGGAAATTTGGTGGATTTGAATATATTCTGGCACACACTTCTCCTCCAAGATCAATGAATAATGAGAGCAAAACAGGACTATACTGCCTCAATACACAGTATGTCTTTTTACTTTTGGCTACAGATAGTCAAATTCAAGTAGTAGCAAAGAAGATGTAGGATTATCTGTGGTTAAGTTTGACACAACAGTTCCTACACTGATGATTAGGATAAAGATGATGATGAGGGTGATGGTGTATGATGATGATGATGATGGTGGTGGTGGTCATGACAATGAGGGTGGTGATGACAATCATTATGTACATTCAATCCTACAATTTCCTTATAAAAAAACTGGGCTTACATCTCCAGGACATCATCTTGGACCCCAACATCTTCAACATTAGTACTGGGAGTGCAAAACACAACCTGTAGGCTGTAAATGTTATCCCTGCAGCTGTAGTCATTCAAGTGAGTAAGGGTCATTTTCCCTCTTCAACCCAAGACAGCTGAAATTGATCACAGGGGTCTAGTGACTAGTTAGAGCTTTCCCATATATACTTTTGGCTGGGAAAAATCAACATTCTCGTTGTCAAGTAAATTGTTTTCCTGAAACTTTTGAAAACGGTGTGTAATGCTATTTAACTTTTGAAGGGTAACACACTGCAGAATAGATGAGACCTAAACATAGCATATATGAAACAAATCAATAAATATGAAGCATTTAATAGCTTTCACTCCCTCCTACCCGCCTCTCCTGACAAAGAGTAGCACCTGAATGATGTACCTTTGTCTCTCCTCTGCTGGGTACACCTCATCATCCTGCTTTAGTTACTTTATATAGGGCCACTAAATAAATGTTTTTGTTTGTTTGTTTGATGGCCTGGGGAATGAATCCAGGGTGTTCTCCCACTGAGCAACATTCCCTGCTCTTTTAAGTTTTACATTTTGAGACAGGGTCTTGCTAGGTTGCTGAGATTCACGTCAAACCCGTGGTCCTTTGCCTCAGCCTCCTGAGTTGCTGGGAGCACAGGTGTGCACCACTGTGTCTGGGGGGGGGTGAGTCTGCCTTTTTCCTAAGATGTCCCGAAAGCATGTGCTGGGTTGGCTAGCATTCATGAATGCAGGAAGGCTGTGATGTGCCCAGCATTGATGGGCTGATGAAGATGTTGTGACCACGTAATTGCCCTTAGGAGCAGTGCTTCAGTAGTCCCTATTTCAGTGTTTACAGTGACTTTATAGGACAGAAGTATAAGAAGCAGCTGAACATCTAAACAATATACATTAGTGTTGCCTTTGTTTTTTAGCTTAATGTAAAGAGAATAATAGATGTTGATGATTTTTTTTTTAAATCTAAACTCATTCTCAAGATTCATCTGGGGGCTAGGTTTGTGGCCCTATGGCAGAGCACTTGCCTAGCATGTGTGAAGCCCTGGGTTGGATCCTCAGCAGCACATAAAGATAAACACAGTGCCTTTACTTTATTTATCTGCAAGGAAAACAATACGTTTAAAGATGCATCTGTGTTGCTGTAGCTGTCATTTGCTCATGTCTATTAATGTATAACATTCCCTTGTATCATTATGCCGTAATTAACCATTCTGCCCTGGAGGGATATCGAGTTTGTTGCGAGCTTCTGGACATCATGAACCATGATGCTGTTAACATTCTTGTATGTGTGTCTTAGGTATACACGCCCACCTTCCTGTATGGCATATACACCAGAAGCCTAGGGATTGGGTCATACTAGTAGATAACAGCAAAGGGTCATCCTGGGTGCTCAAGCCAGTTTGTCCTTGAGCCAACAGTAAGTGAGAGATCCTGTTGTTCCACATGCCTGCTATTGCTTGATACTCTCATAGGTGTGGTAGGAACCTCAGTTGCCTTTTGTCCTTTAAAATTGGTCACGGTTAGAATGAACAACCGAGTTTGTGAGTTTAGGTTATGAACACCATCAGGTAGCTTGTGCTTTCAAGGAATGGGGGACTGTATGTGTGGGTGTGGGTGCGTGACTTTTCCCAAATGTCATTCATAACCTTAGTAAAATGATCAAAACCAGGAAATTGATGCTGATAAAATACTATTAACTTATGAGGACATCCTACTCAACTTTTGTCAATTGTCCCCTTAGCTTCATCTGCCTGGTCCAGAATCACACGTTTAGTAGTCTGATCTCACTCATGTTCTCCACTCTGGGACACTTCCTTAGTTATCCTCTTTGTACTAGACAGCCATATTTTAGAATGTCCCTCAATTTTGGTTTGTCTAAAAGTTCTTCCCGAGACGGGTTTGGTGGGCACACTTATAATCCCAGCTATTGAGGAAACTGAAACAGGAGGATGGCTTGAGTCTAGGAGTAGGAGGCCAGCCTGGACAACATAGCAAGGCTGGCCTCAGAAAGAAAACAAAAAATTCCTTATGACTAAAGTCAGGCTATGTGTGCCCATCAAAAAAACCATACAAGTGATGTGCACTTCCTTTAACAATATATCTCATCACAGGTGATACTCACTTTGACCACTTGATTAAATGTCTTCCATTTTCGTTTTTTCTGTCTTTTCTCTACCATAAAGATAATATTGGGAATGTTTTTGTTTTTTTTTACCATATGGAAAGTACTTTCAGATATGCCAATATCATGTTTCTCGTGATATAGACTTACCCAGTATGTTTGGCATCCAGTGATGATTTTTGCCTATAACCATTATTGGCATGATATTTGCCAAACGGTGATGTTTTCATTTTCATTACTCTGTCTGTCTGTTGGAATTCTGTGAGGAATGAGGTGTCCTTTCTAAATCTTTAGTCATTTATTCATATCAGGATGGACTTATACATTTTTATTTTACTCAGTGGATTTTGCCCCATTTCTATCAATATTTTGTTCCCCATACCACACTGCGTTTGGCCACTGGGGATCCTTCACCTTGACTCCTGTGTCTTTTATCTTATCCCTAGTATATGTCCGGGTATTTTCTTTTGCTGTTACCATAAGATCTTTGCATTAATCCTATATCTCCATTGCCTTTGCCCTTGAATCAGTCAGTCATGTTTCTAAGGAGACCTCGTTCTTTTTATTGGAGAATAGTTAGTTTAGATATCAAAATGCAGGCACTAAATGTGCTTAAGTCTCTGAAGAGCCTTTGCTTACTTCTCAGTGGAGTATTTTTAGGAAATATATGTGTTATACTTTGATTCATATCTAGATTTTTGTGTCTTTTGTTTACTACTATTCAATAACTAGCATATTTGGCACAAAATTTGTAGCTCATACTATCGAGGGGATTTCTCAGATGCATGAAAGCATACCAAATGAACATACTCTCTGTAATGAGTTACACCAAATAAACACGCTCTCTGTAATGTTCGTAATAAGAAAAATGCAACTCAGTGGAACAGAAATCTTTTGACTATTATCAAAACCAGTGAAGGGAGCTGAAGACCTAAAAATCCTTCTGTCCATTTTAGCCTAAATGGCAGGAGGTTCATCAGTAAAGCTATGGTGAGAAGAAAAGAAGAAAGAGAAAAAGAAAAAAAGAAAGAAAAGAAGCAAACAGGCTATCTCCTTTACTGGAGATCTAACATCAATTTGGTTTCTATCCATTATTTTTGTCTTTACATAGATGAGATTCAAGTACAGGTACTTCCAGTATAATACCATACATACTAGATGTTCTGCACAACAGTAGCCTTAAAGTAACAGGACTGACAGAAAAAAATACATTAGGGTAGAGCCCTCAAAATTCATGGAACTTTGTAAGTACTAACAAAACAAGCAGTACTTTTGGGCTGGGGCTGGGATTCAGCCCTAGCATACTTGCCTGGCACGTGTGAGGCACTGGGTCCAATTCTCAGCACTGCACATATAAATAACATAAGTAAAGGTCTATCTAGACAACCAAAAAACAAAATAGTTTTAAAAAAAACAAAACAAAAAAAAAAAAAAAAAAAAGCAGCACTTTAAAAAATTAAATCTCCATCAGCATTTCCTGCTACTATCAATGTCAGTTCCCAAAATTCTTTAAAACCCCAGGGTTCGTGCTTCTTATATTAGAGGTATGTTTTTTTAGATCAGTGAATAAAAATTCAGAACACGATCCAGACCACAGTGCTTTCCACTAACGCCTAAGTTTCAGAATGGAAGAAATGTCTTTGTAGCTTCTTTGGCACCGCTACTCATGGACTCATGAGATTTAGAAGTTCTTGACTACACCAGCTCCTGATTAGATTAACGGAAAGCACATCTCTAGCCTTTTAGCTGGTTTTTTGGTTGGTTGGTTGGTGGGTTTGCTCATAAAGGTGTTCATGGGTTTGTTCCTTCATTACACAAAAGCTTGCCTTTGATCTTTTAGAAAAGAATGTATTGGGGGAAAACACTCCAATTCAATTCAATTACTCTATTATAAGGACATCACTCCACTCTTTACCATTGTTCATGTATAATTTAAGTTAAAGGAGCACATCTTCTACAAGTAATTAACTGCCAATATGCTGAGTGACTGCTAGTATGTGTAACATCTCAATGACAAATGTTTAACCGGAGTTGATATATCCCACCTGTGCATTTATATATAATATATATATAAATATATATATATAAAATATATACTTCCAGACCTTTGTCATGTCTTCATATCTATCTATATATTTATAAACATACTATGATACTGCTGGAAAGCAACACATGGTATTCTGAAAATGTTCTGCGTTTTATGCTCTGTGCTGCGTTTTTAAGAAGTATACATATTACCTAGTGACTCAGTCATAAAGCTCATGGTGTAATTCAAAATATACCTTCTACTCTACATCTAAGTCTGCTCTGGGTTATGTGCCCAGAAGTGGATCGTTCTGGATCACAGGCTATGTGATATTTTGTGAGACACAGCCAACGTTTACAAGTGGCAATGCTAATTGATACTCTCCACAGGCCAATCAGTATTGAACATTCTAGTCAGAAATTTACATTTTGTATGTTCTTGAAGGTGAAAAATTCTATGCTATTTTAATTTTAACTACTGAGGTTAAATATGACTTCTTTACAATGGAAAAGTATTAAGACCTATCCAGTTGAAAGATTACTCTTCGTGAAAATCATATGGAAGCTAGAGAGACCTTCCTCTCCACAATCTTTGCTAACATTTTCCTTTTTTTTTTTTTTTTTTTTTTTTTTTTTTTAATATACGATGTGGTCTTTTAATTGCTAAGAACATTTCTACTAATGGCTTCACATTCTATTTCTACTTTATAAACTGTAAACACAATCCCTTTATCCCATTTCAATACTCTCAGGTCCACAGCATGTTTGCTGAATATTGATATCCCTCAATATATGAATTTACTTCATTTCAGTAAAAAACTCTATTGTTCCCCATGCCCACTACTGTAGAAGAGCTGATGCTAGGCAAGTATAGAAAATATTTCAGGCCTTTGTTAAGACCACTATAGAATAAAAGGATCCCCATGATGAATAGACATTAGGAAGTAATTCAGGTCTAAATGCTGTTGGTCACACATTTTTTGCTTGTATTTCTTTGATAATGGAGATACGCTCATTTCCTTCTTCGGTTATTATAAGTGGTTATGTTAAGCAAATCATTCACTGTGCTCTATTTGTCTTCCTAAATCATACAGGCAAGAGGATTCTTTAATTATGACAGCTCAGATGTCAAAAGAAAGATTGTTCTTTCGCTGTGGGACCTTCGAGTTATACAATGACAGGTAGCCTTACTATTTAGGTAATGTGCATATAATTGTATACTATGTATACTACTTTCATTTTGGGACTTAATCCCCCCTTAAGCCTTATTGTAAAAATTGCCAATTTTTAATATTGCTTTGTTTTAGTTAACTGTCGTTTACAGAGTTGTAAACAGAGTTGCAAGCTGATTGAATAAATGGTGTCATATTTAGAAGGGCCTTTCAGCTTTTTCTTTGGAAGCCAAAACTTTTGAGAGGACCCTAGCTCAGTATTTAGGTATCTCAGTTCGGGTCCCAACCTGAAATTGGCTGATTTCCACTCTGCTGGTGTAAAACATGAAGCATCTCAGCAACTATTCTCCAACAGTAGTTAGGGCACAAGTAGTTCTGGATAACAACCAGCGTTACTCTTGAGGGAAAACAGACTGATTAGATCTATTAAACACGTAGAGTTTCTTTTTCAAGGCCCAACTCTTTTCTCATTTACAATTAACTGTGGGCGCAAGTATCATTCAAAGTCTTCACTGGCCTTCAAATGAGAGAAAGCTGATTCTTATCTTGAAGAAGGAAGTTATACTACTGCATTCATTTGAGACTTCAATGTACACTTTACACACGCACACACACGCACATACGACAACATAGAGAACATATTTAATACTTGAATAAAGCATTAACAACGAATTCCCCATTTTTTAGGGTATTTTTAATCAATGTTCTTTCTTGGTCTCTATTGGGGAAACATTGTTCAAATGTGTGGTCTCTGGATTGGTGCAGCTCTGCACATTGTTACTTGTTTGCCATGATATAGAGATCCAGAGTAAGGATTTAAAATTTTTCACAGTAGCTAGGCAGAGTCACTTTATGACTACTGAATCTAACAATAACAAAATTTGGAGTTATGTCTTTGGTTCTTCATTTCAGCGTTCTAAAAATTCATCTGTATTTTAAAAAAGTCTCCCGGAAAACCAAACACACACTAGGTCACTCCCCATTATCAGTGAACCACAGCAGAATGCAAGTCTGAATTTTATGAACATGGGCATAAAACAAAGAAGACAGACGGGAAAACGGGAAGAGAGTGAGCTTAAAGTGTGGTTTCCAAGGCCTAAACCTTTTCTGAGAACTGGAATTTTTTCCTTTTTGGAGTTCTCAGTTGTATCTTCTGGGTTACTCTTAATATGCTCTAGTTATTCTTTTATTTGGAGAGAAAAAAAAAACACAAAATAAACAAGCTGATTTTTCTTGTTATCATGAATGCCAAACAAGACTTTAAATCAATTAAAACCTTTCATTAAGCTTAAAGTTATTTTCACATTTGCTACAGTCATAGTTAATCCATTTCTTTGCATAAAGGGACAGCCTTCCTCTGGAGTTTAAAACATCCCCAAGGGCAAGATTATGAATATAAAACTCCCATCGTTGTTTATGCAAGAGTAGATTAATCAAATTAAATGTCACACCCTCTAGAATAAGACAAAATGGAAATATTTTACTCGTAAGATTCATATTTAAACCATCTTTATTTACAATACACTATCCTAAGAATTATAATTCCATTAAGCTTCAACTGGAGCCAAAGTATAATCACTTACTTAAGTAAAAACAGCTACTCAAACTAAAAACGAGAGATAAGTCAAATTGCTCTCCAAGAGAGATCAAAAACATCGGGGTTCTTGTTGTGGTTCCAGATGTTCAGGAGCAGGCTCATTTCAAGGTGGAATCAACCCTGAACGGAACTCAGCTTGACTTTCAGTAGGCGGGGGTAAATCATGAGGAAAACACCTCGGTGAAAAGACATTTCGCACTGGGAACGGAGGGGGTGGTGGGCCCGGTGGAAAATAACCTCGAGGTGCTCCATACATGTTTCCTGGAGGAGGTGGAGGAGGGAAATAAGGTCCTCTTCTCATGAACTGACTCCTTGGATCCACTGGAAACAATGGACCTCTGACCGGAGGGAAAGGTGGAAAAACAGAGCCAGAGCCAGTTGCTTGGTTGTCACCTGCGAAAGATGAATCAGGCACATTGGAATTATTAGGAACATCTTTGGCATCATGTCTACAGGATTCCGTTTCTATATTAGAACTGCTGGGTTCTGCTGGTCCAGATGGTCTACCATAATTAGAACAACATCCGTCTTGTCTTTGGAGTGGAAGACCTGGATCCGAGTATGGTTGGCCTGGTGGAGGGATCATCATCCTACGGGCCTGTTCCCATGGAGGTGACAGGGGCCCAGGGTCAGAAGGTGCCCTCTGAGGATCAGTGAGCCTGTCGTAGCTTGATTCTCTTCTCCCATTGCTACTCGGACGGTGCACGGGACTCTCTGGGCCCCTTGAGCCTCTTCCTCCTCCCACTGGAACCAAAGGTGAGGGTATGGGAGGACCCTTCTTTTCCGAATGAGAAGGTCTCATTCCAAACGAAGGTTGACCCAATGGTGAGGGACCATTTGGGAGTGCTGTGTTTGAAACATCAAGTGCACAGGGATCTTTTTCTAAAAGATTAAACGTAAGCTCCTTTTCGGTCAATTTTTGTCGGTTCCGAGCGTTTTGTTTCTTCAAATAACTCAGGTTTCTTTCAGCAATCCGGGCTGCCAACTCACTATGGTGTGCTTTTTTCTCAGAGGAAATAATCTGCCCCTGATAGAAACGAGTGGTTCTCTCCAATTCTTCTTCAAGGTACGTCGCTCGCTTTCGATAGGTCTCCAGCTGTTCCGTTGTATGGCTGATCTTTTCTTCTATTTTGGAAAGCTTCTCCTCTTGCTCCACCCGGTACTGTTCCTCCACTCTTAATTCCCTGTAGAGTTTCATTGTATTCTCTAGATATCCTTCCATCATGACTTTAAACTTCTGCTGAAGGTCCTGTTTCTCACTTTGGAGCTGGGTGTTTTCTGACTCCAAAGATGCTCGTTCCGTCTGAAGACTTTTCACCTGTTCTAGAAGGTCTTCATTTGTCTTCTCGACTTTCAGATAAAGAAGTACAAATTTGATTTCTTTCTCCTTCTAAGGTTTCTAAGGAGGCCTTTAACTCAGCAGCATCAACCAGTTTCTTCAAAGCTCCTTCTGGCTCATCATCTAAGTGAGCACCAATTCCTGATTCACTCTTCATTCCCAATCCCAAGTTACCGTCATCTGTTTGGGCTCCTGTGCTTGGAGAAGACCAGTCTTTCCTCTTCGGCAAGGCTTCGGTCAGCGACTTGATGTGAGTTTCTTCATCACTTAGAACTTGTTCTGCACGCACTTGAGGGTCTTCAAATGTTATTTTCTCACTTGCTTCTTCCTTCCATACTTCAGCTTCTTGTTGGAAAATCGGTTTCTGACTTTGCTCCAGTTGGGAACTGTCATCCAAAGCCTCTTTTATTGCCAGCTCAAGTCCTTCTTCGTTCATTTGACATATTCTGAAGGCTGTTTCAGCTTCAGCGATTTGTGACCTGAGGGATTCAAATTCATCTTCTAGGCACTTTACCCTTTTTGATATATCCGCCATCATTTCATCCTGTTTAGCATGTCTAGCTTTCTGTTCTTCGAGCTCTTTTTCTAGAGAGAGTATTTCATCCCCACGTTTGGACTTGGCCCTATGAAACTTTTCATAGGTTGCCTCCAGATTTTGCGCTTCTGTTGAGCCCTTCTCAAAACTGCCACCCTTTAAAGATGACTCTAAGCCTTCGTGTTCTTTCTGAACAAGGCGAACTTTTTCAAGCAGTTCACACTGTTCTTCCGTGAGTCCAGAAAGTTTGAGAGCAAGCTTTCTTAATCTTCCCGCATAAAGCTTGCAGCTAACAGGTTGAAAACTTCTCCACAAAAACAAGAGAACAGCAAAAAGTCCAATAGCGGTACCTATCACCAACTCCCAAGGAACGCCATAAGGATTAGGGCCTGGCTTCATGTCTTCAGAGGAAGCTGCCCCAAACCCTGCGGACTTCTTCCTGGACCACCCCCTAGTATGGATGAGGGGCAGCCCTTGGCCCCTCCATCACACCAAGACTGCTTTGGCTCCTGCCACCGCCACCCACAGCCTGCCCAGGCAGGCCCAAACAGGCTGTGGATACTCAGGTGTTTGGTCAAGAACACAAACCTGCACCAGGCAACGGAGCGGACCACTGTGAGCCCCCTGTGGGGGGAGCCGCAGGCACAGACATCTGGAGCTGCGGTCAAGGGCTCCCAGGAGCCTTGTTGCACTCAACTGCCCATCCGGGGAGTCTGGGCCCCTTCCCTGGCCAGTGGATGCGGAAGCGCCGCGGGTTCAAGTCCGCCCCACTCCAGCCAGAAGTTGGAGTCCTCTCCATGCCACCCACCCCTCGGTTCGGTTTAGGCCAGGCCAAGGCGGAGCTTAGTATGCAGATTCTACACAGTCATAATCTCACTCCCTTTGATGTAACTCACATTCTCAAGCTTTGTAAACTCTTTAAAGAGCTCTTAGGCCACATATTTATATTTCTACCACTTGCCTGCCCTTTTCTTTTAGTGACCGATTCCTTTACCTGCCCTTCTCCTCCCCCTTTCCCTTCCTCCCTTCCTTCTCTCTCCTCTTCCCTCCCTTTACCTTCCCTCCATTCCAGTGTTGGGCATTAAACTCCAAGGCCACCTTCTACATGCTAGGCAAGCTCACTACCACTGAGCTACATCCCTAGACTTGCTGCCGACACTTTCTATTCAAGGAATTTGAATTATTCCTATAGAAAAACCCCCATGTTAGACTATTTTAAAAGTAATTTTAGAAGAGCTGCTAACAGGGCACAAATCAGTTATGACACGTTACTGTGAAAAAGCACAGCATACCTAATGTTCCCCCAAAGAAGGAGTTTAAAACTTTAGTTACTTTTCACGTCAGGTTTTCTACACGACTACTCACTTAAAAGTCTTCAACATCTGTTTTCATATGTTCTTTACTTTTGAATTCTCATGGGATAGTTTTTCCTTAGAATTAAAAACTTCTAAGTAAGCCAGTCCTCATAGATATATAGCAAAGAGTATAACAGATGACTCTTTGAAATGGCTTTCTCTCCTGAAGGCGAATTATGTTGTCTCCAAGAGTCCATTGCTTGATGTACATAACAGACATCCAAACATATTTTTTTATCTTCCTACTTACGCTTCAAATGTTGATGAGCAAGATCTAATGTTTGAAGGAAAACATTCACAAGTCCTCATTGGTTTCCTAAATATCTCTTAAGTGCATGACAAGTTCAAAGGCATTAGGCCACCATGCATGATTAGACCATTTATTATGATTTATACTGATCTGGCCAGAGTTCTATCAGTGTAAACTGAAACTCTTACCCTATTCCATAGGGTATGAAAGTTTCAAAACTTGTTATCAAACGTGATTCAGTGAAGTCATGACTAGGTTAGCTAGTTTGTGGTGAATATTTCACAATGGATATACCTGTATCAGAATCAAATTGTCAGCTGGGCGTACTGTCACACACCTGTCATCCCAGCCACTTAGGCGGCTGAGGCAGGAGGATCACAAGTTCGAGGCCAGCCTCAGCCATTTAGCCAAGCCCCAAGCACTTTCCTGAGACCCTGTCTCAAAAAACAAACAACAACAGCAACAACAACAAACACAGGCTCTCTTCAGGGGACATTCCAGTTCCGTGCCGGGACACCATGTGGTAACCTCCACCATGTTCTGATCCAGTAGGAAGGCCCTCACCAAGTGCCAGTGCCATGCTCTTGGACTTCCAGAGCCACAAGCAGAATAAACCTCTTTTCTCTATAACCGACCCCGTCTGATACTCAATTAGGGCAACAGAAAACAAACTAAGTTTCAGAGAGATTACTGGTCAAGGCACACAACTCAAAACAACAGTTCTGAGACTCAAACCAATGGTCCTCACTTCTAAAAGTCATGAGAAGCAATTAGCCATTAGGCAGAACACACAAAAACCAGGCTGCAGATTCCTCTTTCCTTGCCAGACTTGTTTCTGTCTGGATGTAAATGTTGCTGAACCAGAGTACCATCTTTTCGTCTACAGCATCTGTATCAAGATACCTGCTTACAAATCAACTTCCCGAGCCTTTTCTTTTTCTCAACATGCAGGTCAGTAGCACTTTAGTAGTAGTAATAACAAAATTCACTGTAACAGAGTTATTCTGACCATTAAATGGACAATATGGTCACTCTGGTGCGCCAAGATCAGGACTCACTGAAGGCATCTCACTTTTGACATCCCAAGTACAGAAATGCAGTGGGAAAGCTTACCAGGACTGAATCCACCCATCATTCCGGGCCTGTGGCATGGCATAGTGCCAACGGCTGTTCCACAAACAGGGGAATCTGATTCCAAACTTGACTCTTCCTCCGACCAGAACCTCGGGAACCTCCTGGGGGAACCCTTTGTCCCAGGTATGACTCAGCGACACCAGCGGTTCATAGGTCTAGGGCTACACCATCCTACAGGCAAAAAGTACTTAGCGGAAGCCAGCGGACAAGCCTCTGATTTTCCCAGAAGCAGCTCTCCCTGGACAAGGAAAAACCTAAACATATTGTGGAGTTGTGATTTCTGACCTTCAAAAAGTTGAAAACACACACACACAAAACCAAAACCTTGTGCATACGTATTCCTTACACTACTTGTATTTGTCCCATGTGAGCTAACTCAGTATTGAATTCATTCTCCCAAATGCATCGCACCAATGCACCAGAATCATTTCACAGAAATCTACCCCCTAATTGGAGCTGTCAGAGTAAGAATGGTTGATAAAGACCCACTGTTACTTCAAAAACAACATGGAATGATTTGGGCTTCATTAAAGGCTTCCTAGGAAAGATTCTGTCTCCTCTTAGGTCCAATACAAACGTGTTCTTTTGCCCCTCTTAGTAGTCCCTGTATCCACTTGAAAGTCATAATTCAGGCACCTAGCTGGGCGTGGTGGTGCACACCTCTCATCTGAGCACTAGGGGAGGTTGAGGCTATTCCAAAACGTTGGGGTGGTGGGATTTTGAGTGACTTTATGTTCTCCTTTTGCTTACCTGTATTTTCTACCTTTTCTAGAATTAACATCTGTTACTTGGTACGAGAAAAACCTATTTCACCCTTCAAAATAAATGTAAAGGAAGATACGTTCCAGTGCACACCTGTAATTCCAACAACTTGGGCGGCTCAGGCAGGAGGATCAGGAGTTAAAAGTCAGTCGCACCAGTTTAGTAAGACCCTAAGCAACTGAGTCAGACCCCAACTCCAAAGAAAAATAGAAAGGGCTAAAGATGTGGCTCAGTGGCTAAGATCCCCTAGGATCAATCCCAGGTGCCGTAAAACAAAGAAAAGAGAGAGAGAGAGAGAGAGAGAGAGAGAGAGAAAAGAAAAAAAAAAAAGAAATTTACTTTCCGAATGCTGAAGCAGCTTAGGAGTGGCCCAATTCTCCTTGCTTACCCTAACCAGAATACCTTCTCTGTAATGCTCATTGATCCAGAGGCTCGATTACATACTTGCACCTGTTCTACAATCAAGGTCCAATAATTGTAAGTAATGAATTCAAAGACAAAAAAAAAAAGCCACATGTTAGACACTTTTCACTCTACCTGGGCATGATGCAACAGCTCCTCAGTGGCCTCAGGTCTTCCAGATGAGGTCTTCACAGAGCTGGAGAAGGGCCTTGTGGACATCATCATATCCTGGGAGGGTTCCCGCATTGGCTATCCCCATGTCCATACCGAACTAAAGGCAATAAAAAGAAACGTGAGGCTTTCCAGTGATGCCCTACATCAGGGGCCAGAGGGAGTACATTTTCATCCACAGTCTCGGCATCACTATTTGACTCTGCTCTTCGACCCCAAAAGCAACCTTACATAAGAAACCGGTGAATGGTGCATTGTAGGGGTTCCTGAATCAAACCTCCTTACAGACACTGACCACAGGCCAGTTAGCCTGAAGGCCACACTTGGCAAACCCTGCCCTAACTAAGAGTTGGTTTCAGGGGCAAGCAGGCCTTCAACCATACCCGGATTGCATGGTCAAGTAGGTTGATTTTTTGGTGTTTTTTTGTGTTTTGATAGCAGGGATTGAACTCAGGTGTACTCAACCACTTGGCCACATCTCCAGCCCTTTTCTGTAGTTTATTTATAGACAGGGTCTCACTGAGTTGCTAAGTGCCTCACCATTGCTGAGGTTGGCTTTAAAGTCATGATTCTCCTGTGTCAGCCTCCTAAGTGCTGGGATTACAGTCATGTGCCAACCAACCGGTTTTAATATTTGATGTATTGATGGATCTGATTTGCTCTTTTTTGTAGAGTTTTTGTACACCTACATCCATGATATAAATATAAAATATTAAAAATGAAAGTAGGAGGTAACCTTCTGTTATATTGAATTTGTTTATTCCAGTCCTGGTATTTTTCCGAAATAGCAAATCCCTGTCACATAATCTATGCATCTGTGTGCACCTCATCAGAATTCCACTCACGTGTATAGGATATACATGTCCTATATATAAGTTCTTTTTACCCTTCATATGTTTAATATATTTCAATATCATATGGTTGTATGTTTTTACATATATGTACACATTTCTATTTTTTAAATTACATAATGACTATAGCTTTAGAAAGAATAAAGGAACTCGAAATTAAAAGGAGAAAGACTTAAAATACTTAGAATACAAAACTTAATGCATAAAACATTTTACTTCCCAACAATGAAATGAAGAAATATATTGCATCTCACAGGTGTATATAAGTGTTATTTGAAAAAATTTTGGAAATACACACACACACACACACACACACACACATATTTATAAAATATACATTTCTACAGTCTTATTCATACCTAGTTATGCAACTGGGTTATTTTATCATGTTTTATAACTTCCTATGTTATATTACTTATAACAGACCCAAAGAAGTTCCCACTTGATTACTACATAAAGATTCTTGAATTTATTTATTTGAAAAGAAAATCACCTTTTCAGACTGTGGACTTTTTTGTCTTAAATGGCAAAGATAAAGAAACTCAAAAGAAAATGACAAGTCTTTCAACCTAAAGAAGTTCTTTGTTTTTAAAAGTTTTTAAAAACACTTTAGACAGGTCTATTC
The DNA here is from genome assembly GCA_025594165.1 of Tamias sibiricus. Taxonomy (NCBI): domain Eukaryota; kingdom Metazoa; phylum Chordata; class Mammalia; order Rodentia; family Sciuridae; genus Tamias; species Tamias sibiricus. Next base: position 24,941,514 of record CM046674.1, read on the forward strand.
CTCCAATGGAATGTTTTACTCAACACCTGGAAATTAACCCTTTCCAGTCAGTGTTCCTGGGACATAACCACTTTCCTCCTCACAGTTTGCCTGTTGCCTCTGCAGAAGAACATTTCTAATATAAACACATATGGAATTTCAAAAGTAGAAAATTTGAAACCTACATTAAAATTTGGAGCAGCCTATGAGCCGATTCCACTGCCTTCACCCAGCATGAGTGTTTCAGGCCAGATGGCCCTAGTGAGTAACTTTCTTGCCTCTCTAGTGTCTCATGCCATCTGTGATCCCTTTCTTTGCAGCATGAAGAGTTGTGAGAGATAGAATGTATTGGGGGAGGGTCTTATATGTGCTCTTTAGACATGACAGATGGATCTCACAATGCTCCATTTTGTCTCTGCTACAGCTTGTCTATCACCAGCAACACACACCTGCCTATGGATCAGCTTCCTGTGTTACCTCCTGGAGCTGCAGCCATCCTGGGTAACTCCATCTTTTCACACAGAAAATTTATCTGAGAAATTTGGCTGGTGCAGCTAACAGAAGCTGCAGACTGGCACCACTGTGCTACCAGGATCATTCCAAAAGTTGAAAAAGGGTCCTTCCAGAAACAGAACAGATGAATTATATTGCCTTCTTCTCGGCTGCTTTCTGAGCTCCCTTGGTACCTCTTTTGAGCTGTACCCATAAAGAAATCTGAAGGTAATGTGGTCTGGGGCATAAAAAGCATGGCAGATGCCATTTCTTCACCACACAAGAGTCAGGACTTAATGGATTTGGAACTTAGTGTCAATATATAAACTAATCCCAACTATCTACTCTTGCTCAGTACCCAGATTTGAACTTTCAATAACTACATGATGTTTTCACCTAGTATGGTGCAATGAACACATTCAGTTAGAAGCACTGACTCCCTCAAAAGGGCAGATGTATGGTCCACTTCCTGGTGATAATTTTACTATCTGTCTTTTAGCATCTTTATTCTTCCATTTTAGTTTAGTGATAATGCCACTTTAATATTATTTAATCTTTGTTTTTGCTTTTCTTTCAGTAGCAAGCCTGAGGATCATCTCTTCATATTCAAATAGATCATTAAAGATTTTTTCTTAACAATGATAATTGTTAAATTATGTTCTTTGAAAAATATTTATCTATTTGATTTTAGTTGTACACAATTCCTTTATTTTTAGTTGGTGTTGAGGATCAAACCCGGGCCGCACATGTGCTAGGCAAGAGCTCTAACACTGAGCCACAACCCCAGACCAATAGTTGTTAAATTATATTCTTTTGCTCTATAATAACACATTCACTAAGCTCTGTTTTTTCTACACAGAGAATACAGGAAGTTAAATTCGCTTCCTGCCATTTTTCTAATCTGGATTTGTCTCTCCATGTGGTTTGAAACACCTGTAGTCTATGGATCAGCCATTTACATCACATGAGAAAGGTGTGAATTCTGGCTACATTATGTCATAAGAATTGAAACCATAATTGGTGAGGTGATACTAATTGAAATGTCTTGCTGGCCCCATTGGGTTCAGTCACTGGCTTCTTCCATGCAAGCAATTATGGAATCACATTCTCTGAATTCCTGTAGTATTCTGGAGGTGGTAAGATAATATTGGTTGAACAGTAGACAAGAGAAGGTTCAACTGTGCATGAACTTGATTATTCTCCCTGCACAAGCAATGTCCTCCATAAATGCTGACCTTTTCAGAATCCCTGTCCATTCCACCAGCTCATTAGTAATTGAATGATTTTTTAATGAAAGTGGGTTTCTTGAACCACTGCTCTGATTTGACATTTTTTTCAGCTGCCTTAGACATGGCAGTAATCCTATAAATGTTAGGAAAACCTGAAGATTGTCTGACCAACACTTAACAGCCAACTGGCAAGGTGATTGCTATTTCCTTCAACATTTGCTGTGTTACCCTGGGACTTTAGTAAGGAGAAAGTGAAGTGTAACAAGGGTAATGGGTTAATGACTGGAAAAAGCAAGAAAACCACATGGCTGTATGGCATCATTCTATTATTTAAGCATCTCAAATGCTGCTTAGAACATAAATAAGTAATGCAATTAATTCCAACAACTCTATTATTAAGAATTTAATTTATACTCATTTTATTTTCTGTTAAATATATCTATGGAAAAATATGATAATAGTTTCTTATTATGCAATGAAAATCATAATATAAATAATTTGGCATGCTATTCTACTCAGAGTCTCAGAGATGATTATAGGCTTCTCAGTCAATACAGTGACCATCACAAACTGCACAACACTAATGTATTAGCCAAAGTGCATTTACTATAGCTTTTTACCAACACATGCAACTCTGATTGAAAGTCATGAATTCTAATGTGTTTTGACAAGTAAACTGATTGCCTTTTTCCCATGATAACCAACCTTATAAATAACACATACACAGTAATAGCTAGAGCAATGAAGTAAAAAAGTAAACCATGAAGCACATGCAGGATGTTAATGATGAATTTGTTTTAGTTTATGAAGAAGCAACCCACAGCCCTCAGAAAGCCAGCACACCTGAGGCCATATATTTTCCCCACAATATCACTAAGCTCCTAACTCCAGTGCTCTCTCTCCCTACCCCCATACCATTCCAATTTAAGACCTGCCTACACATTTCTTAGGAGATATCAAGATTTCTGATACCTCTATGACTTAAAAAAGTGTTTGACATGGCTTTGAAATACTTTAGAAACATATCAGTGTGGAACAACATCCTAAAATTGGTAGTTTATGAAACTTGTCCAGAATATAATTTTATACTTAGTTTTTTCCCCAGCAAATCTCTTACAGTTGGAGTCCTCTTAGAAACCAAAACATAAAATTTAAGCCAAAAAGACTGTCAATTATCATTCTATAAATCATTTTGGGTAATTTATGGTACACATTTCTTTCACCTTACATTTCTATCTTTGTCTTGAATTTCACATTCTGGATTAAATTAGAATCTAAACGACAACACACAGACCGAAGCCTGCTAGCCATCATAATTGTCATCACCACCCTCATTGTCACCTCCACCGTCGTCATCATCATCATTATACACCATCACCCTCATCATCATCTTTATCTTCATCCTAATCATCAGTGTAGGCACTGTTGTGTCAAAGGGAAACTAAACCACAGATAATCCTACATCTTCTTTGCTACTACTTGAATTTGACTATCTGTCGCCCAAAGGAAAGAGACATACTGTGTGTTGATGCACTGTAGTTCTCTTTTTCTCTTATTATTTATTGATCTTGGAGGAGTAGTGTATGTCAGAATACATTCAAATCCACCAAATTTCCCAGTCTATGCAGTTAAACAAGGGCATGTCTTTGAGAAGACAAGATTAATGTTGGTCTAAAGCTGAAGGCACTTATATCCAATGCAAAAGGTTAGACTCTTATTCCATAATGACAACAACCCTGAAACACTTTACTGAAAATTTTGAAACACATGATGAAAATGGTCTGGATCTTGAGTCACTCGGAATCAATGGACCTATAGTAGATTTTCTGCGAGTGAGTAACAAATTTGAATGCATTTAAGTTCCGGGAATAAAGAGACTGTGTGCAAAAATCCAAATTTCTTGTTGAGTAAATCATGAGTAACCTTGTCATGAGTGCCTGTTAAGTATTCTCCTACTTGTGCCTAAAAACCATCTTAACATGTACTGACAAGGAACGACGTTAGTCATTATAAACAGTGCTTTATTTGGGAAATCCTAAGGATTGGTTTTTATTTGTAATTTTTCCCTATTACAACAATCACAATCATTTTTCATGCTTATTAGTTTTTTTATATACAGTTTAAAGTCATCCCCTAAACCAATCTAGTATTTAAATGAAATATGCGGAAACTGGGGTATAAATACTTTGAATGATGAACCAAAGACCCTATAGAAAGTTAGGTATAGATCATAGCTCCTGAATCTCATCCCAAGACCCTGTTCAAATCTTGCTAATATCCCTATGCTGCCCCCAAACTATAATGTTCATGTCTTATTATTTTAAAAATGTGATTTCCATTTCTAAAAAATTAAAACTAAGACTTCCAGATTTCCTTCCAGCATATACAAGGCTTAGAAATCATCATGTCCATCCTCTCAAGAAGAAAAACACTGAAAAAACTGAATCTGAATAACTCTTCTTAGATAGGGAACTGAGGTTGCAGTGCAAGTGGCTGCTCCCCAAACAGAAGAGACAGACAGTGGACACAAGAATCACAGTGGGCTAAAGCAGAAGCCAAGAAGCAGAAACAACTGTGCAGTTGAAATGGGAAAACATAAACCTTAACTACAAAAATGATGGACAGAAAACTAAGAAAAAATGAAAATCAACCCAAAACCTCCAGGGAGGTTTGAAAAGTCTTTGGACTTCTGTGAGTTTTTCCACCAAGAGCCCCACCATGGTCTCAGGGCAAAGACTGAGAAAAATTCCCTTTGCTTCCAGCAGGGGGATGAGGAAAGAAGTCATTTTGAAAATGGCCAGAGCATCCTGTCCTTATTAACAAGGTCATCCTTTAGGAGAAACTATTTATGATATTTTAAACTACAAAAAAAATTCTAGAACCCAGAGACCTGAGAAAAAGGAAATAACCATACTACAGCCCTGTCTAGCCTTTCTGTCATTCTTAACAGTGAGAGGAAAGAGAAACAATTGCAAAGGTCACTCCCATTACCAGAAGTCTCAGATACACCTTGAGTGTGGAACTGTCTGAGTGTGAATTTAAAATAACCATATCTAAGTGCTCTAGTGGAAAGATATATATAAAATGCAAGAACAGACAATGTGAGCAGGCAGATGGAAATCTAAGGAAGAATAAGCAGGCATACTAGAAACAGAAACATTCGAATAGAAATAAATACTATCTTTGATGGCTCAGGCGTAGACCAGAGATGGCTGGTGAGCTTGAAGAAATGTCAATATTCCAAAACAGAGAATGAAAGAGAAAAGAGAAAAAAGGTGGAAAAAAATACCCAAGAGTTGTAGAACAAATAAAAAGGTATCACTGCTTGTAATAAAAATAACATAAGAAAGAAAAAAAGGGACAAAAGAAATATTATAAGCAAAAAGTGACTAAGTTTCTCAAGATTAATGACAGAAAACAAACCATAGAACCAGGAGGCTCAGTAAACACTACACAGGATAAATGCTCAAAAATATTCATGCATAGGATTGTATTCCAACTGCACAAATTAAAAGACAAAGACTAAAACATCATTAATCATTAATCTCTAAACTCTAGTCAGGTTAACATAAAGAGGGGAGAGAGATAGAGGGTGGGGGTGGGGGGGAGAGTAGGGAGGATACAAGGTAGTGCTAATATCAGAAATGAAAGTTACCAACATAAAAAGTAAAGTTCCCACAGATATTAAGTGCATCATGAAGGAATATTAGGTATAAGTCTATATACAAAAATTTATGAACCAACAGGATAAAGAACTAATCTTCCATAATCTCACAAGAAAAAAAATTATATAAGACTATATCTATGAAAAATTAAAACAATTGTTTCTCTCTCACCAAAACTGAAAATTCCAGGCTCAGATCAGTTCACTGGTAAATTCTACCATCCATTTGAAAAAGAAAATATATCAATTATCTATGATCTTTATTAAAGAACAGGAGTAGAAGAAATGTATCCTAACTTATTCTATTAAGCTGGCATTGCACTAATACTAAAACCAGACAAGATATCACAGAATACTACAGAGCTTTATCTTTCGTGAAGCATAAATGCAAAAATTACTAACAAAATATTATCATTCAAACAAAATTCTATTATTTAATATCACTACAAAAATAAATACCACATCAGAACTAAGTAGACTATATTTTATATGTACAAGCCTGGTTTAATATTTAAAAATAAATTAATGTGATCATATCAATAAATGTGAAAAAGCATTTGACAAAATCCAAAACCTGTTTATGAAAAAGTGCTTCATCAAATTACAATTAGAAACTTTGTTAACTTGATAATGAACATAAACACACACACTCTAACACACACACACACACACACACACACACACACACAGCCTATAACTAACATTGTATTTAATGGTGAAAACCGAGAAACTTTCCTGCTAAGCACAGGAAAAAGGCAAATAAATATGGGAATTCTCACTACTTTCTTCAATATCATTCTAGGAAGTCCCAGGTACGTAATGCACTGAGAAAAAAAAAGTGGGGGAAGGGGTGTGGCATACACATGCAGAATGGTAAAATAGAAATAGAACTGTCTGTGTTCTTTGATTATAGAATGCCCTGAGAGAAAGTCCCCAAAAATTGACCAGAAACTCTTGGAACTGATAAACTATTAGAGCAAAGTTGCAGGATATAGGTTACAGAAGGAACGTAAAGTCAATCACATGTCCTATATCCAGCAATGAACACGTGGAATTTGAAATTTAAAACGCAATAGCATGCCAGATGTGGTGGCATATAACTGTAATCCCAGCAGCTTGGGAGGCTGAGGGAGGGAAATCTCAAGTTCAAAGTCAGCTTCAGCAACATAATGAGACTCTAGGCAATTTAGTGAGAGCCTGTCTCAAAATAAAACAGAAAAAGGGCTCAGGATGTGTTCAGTTATTAAATGCCCCTGGGTTTAACCCCTGGTACAACCCCCCACACACACGAAAAACAAACAATAGAATCACACTACCATCCCCAGAAATAAAATACTTTTGTTTACATCTAATGAAATATGGTCAAGATCAATGTGAGGGAAACAATAAAACTTTGTTAAATTTTTTTTAAAAAAAAAAAAACAGAAAAAAAAATATTTCATGTTTATGACGAGAAAACCTCAGAAATGTAAAGATGTCAGTTTTTCCCAATTTAATCTACAGGTTCAGTTCAATCCCAAACAAGATTTCAAAGTTTTATCATGAATATGAATAATTATTATTTGTCAACTAATTTTTAATTAAAATATTGTTATTATATTTTAAAATCTCAGGAAGTTGAATTGTGCTATTGACAAGCTGGTTCCAAAATTTACATAGAAAAGCAAAAACACTGAATTTCCTGAAGGAGCCTATAATCAAGGAGATAGCTAAAGATTGCGGTTAGCTGAGAGCCATAAAAGATGTTCTAGTTTCCACCTGATATTAATACATTATTCAAAGAATCTTTGTATGCCCGTGAACACTGCGTGACGCACCTGTAAGCTTGAGCTGTAAGCACGTGTCCTTGTTAAAGCTATATGTATATAACTGGGTGAGGTTCGTTAGTGTGTGTGGGGAAGAAGAAGGTGGTGGTTGGAGTTAGAGCATTTGGAGTGATTGCTGGAGCTGGAGAGAGGAGAAGAATAAAAGACCTTTTTTCATTTTCATCCTGCCTCCGAATTTTCCTGTGGCGTTCGCTGCTCCAAGCGACTTCCGCTTCAGGCAGCGACAGGTGGTGGCCTGTACGGGGAATTCGGCGGCAAGGTAAGAAAAAAGAAAATTTAAAAAGATGGGAGCAAATATAACAAAAAGTCGGTTTATAAAAGCCATGAATGAAATTTTTGATATTGAGAACTCAGAGGATAGTGAGAAAAGTGAACAAGAAAGCATATCCTCTGACTCAGTGGAGACCAGCAAGGAGAGTAGGAATGTAAATTCAAAAGTAAGATCTGCAAAAGCCATCAGAAGCTTAATAAAATTAGCTGAGGAGTATGTACTCTCCTTAGAAACTGAAACTCAGGATACTAGTGAAAGTAATAATAGTAACAAGGAGCCAAACCATGAAAGTACAGTCTCCTCTACTGAGCCGGTTAGGAATTATGAAGCTAGTAGTGAAGAGGAATCAAAAAGCGATTCAGAGAGCACAGTCTCCAATAAAAAGAACAAAAAGAAATTAAAAAAGAGAAAAGACCGTCAAATAGAGGAACCACTAGCGCCCTCTGCTCCTTCATGGATAGAATCCCTAACAGAAACAATAAAGAGTATTGATCAGAGTGTACGTGCCCTTGAGGTAGAAATTGGCGGCCTTTCAGAGCGCTTATACGCTCTCGAACAACATAGACCGCAGGAGCACCTAGAACTGCCAGTATTTCAAAATGAACAGGGACAAAGATATCACGAGTTCCTAGACTTTAAAACAATAAAGAATTTTAAAGAGGCGGTAATGACCTATGGGCCTCAAGCTCCGTTCACATTAAGTATGATAGAGTCACTTAACACCCTAACCTTAGCCCCCTCAGATTGGAAAAGTCTATGCAGAGCGGTACTAAGTGGGGGACAATACCTAATCTGGAAAACTCAATTCCAGGAACTTTGTTCAGAAATAGCAAAGAGAAATGCTGCAGCAGGTTTCCTCAACGCAATATAGATATGCTCACAGGGGAGGGTGAGTTCGCCGAACTACAAAATCAGCTACAATACGATCCAGGTGTGTATGCCCAGATACACACTGCAGCTGTGAAAGCCTGGAAGACAATCTCAGGCACAGGGGATCTGCAAGGCAGCCTATCAAAAGTTATACAAGGGCCTAACGAACCTTACGCTGATTTTGTAGATAGGCTCTTAAAAACAACATCTAGAGTTTTTTGGAGAAGTCGAGCAAGCTATGCCCCTAGTTATCCAATTAGCATACGAGAACGCTAATAAATATTGCCAGGATGCAATAAGGCCATGGAGAAGTAAAAAAGACTTATCAATTTATATCAGACTGTGCAAAGACATTAACGAGGCTGTTATCACAGGCAACGTAATTGCTGCAGTGATGAAAAATTCCTCCCCTCAAAATTCCCAAAGGATTCAACCTAGAACAGGATATTCCAGACAAAATTATTATAATCAACCAAGATATGCTAAGCAATATCCCCCAAGGGTAATAAAATCAAATTCATACCGTGCTCCAGGCCGATGCCCCAGATGCAAAAAAGGTATACACTGGGCCAATCAATGCCATTCTAGATATGATATATATGGAAATGATTTATCAAGGATTTCAAAAAACGGGGCACGGGGCCCAATGCCCCGGGGCCCACAAATGTACGAGGCACTAGAGGAGGAAGGCCCTCAGATTCAAATGATTCCTCGTCACAGTCCCTCCTACCCATTAACTCCCTTATCAGAGGGACAAGAGGAAGTGCAGGATTAGATCTCTGTTCTACTGCCCGGATGGTCCTGACACCTGAAATGGGGGTTCAGCTGATTCCTACGGGAATCAGGGGACCTCTCCCTTCAGGAACTGTGGGACTAATCCTTGGGCGTAGTTCCAAAAGTTTATTAGGCTTTAATGTTATACCAGGGGTTATTGATTCAGATTATAATGGAGAGATTAAAATAATGCTAAGTACACACAGGGGCATCATCTCTGTAAATCAAGGAGACAGAATCGCACAGCTGCTCCTCATTCCCAGTCTCCATAATTCTTTTAAAAGCATGCCACAAAATAGAAATAGCAGAGCATTCGGTTCCACTGGTTCAGGACCTATGGCTTTCTGGGTCCAGGACTGTTCACGGAGGCCTATGTGCAAATTAAAAATTCAAGGTATAGAGATGGAGGGGCTGATTGATACAGGAGCTGACTCTTCCATCATAAATCTACAACAATGGCCTAAGCACTGGCCTCTACAGAAAGCCTCAACCAGTTTAAGAGGCTTGGGATACAGTAATACCCCAGCTCAAAGTGCTGTAATCTTAAATTGGCAAGACAATGAAGGCCATACAGGAACATTCAAACCCTATGTTTTAAACAGCTTGCCAGTTACCCTATGGGGAAGAGATATCTTACATCAAATGGGGCTACACCTAGCGACCAAGCCTGCAGGTGTTAAGAATAAAAATCCTACTCATAATAAAAAAGGCAAAGGACATTTTTTCTAGGGGCCACTGAGAAAACAATTTTAAAAATACCATGGCTCTCTAATAAGCCAGTTTGGGTCCCTCAGTGGCCCCTATCCAAAGAAAAATTGCAAGCGGCCCATCAATTAATTAAAGAACAATTAGAAGCAGGACACATAGAGCCTTCCACCTTTCCCTGGAATTCTCCCATATTTGTAATTAAGAAAAAATCAGGTAAATGGAGACTATTACAAGATCTAAGACAAATTAACAAAACAATGCAAATTATGGGCCCTACTCAACCTGGACTTCCTAATCCTGTAGCTATTCCAAAAAACTATTACCTTATAACCCTTGATATAAAGGACTGTTTCTTTTCCATTCCCCTACATCCTCTGGATGCCCCCAGGTTTGCTTTTTCGATTCCTTCTATTAATAATAATGGCCCTGATAAAAGATATCATTGGAAAGTATTGCCGCAGGGAATGGCAAATAGCCCTACACTGTGCCAACTATATGTGGACAGAGCTATACAGCCCATTAAAAACAAATATCAAGACCTTATGTGTCTACACTACATGGACGATGTTTTATTAGCTCACCCTAATCAACAAATCTTATTTAATATATTTAGTGAAATAACAAAAAATCTAAAAAAATATGGATTATATATAGCAGAAGAAAAAGTTCAAAGCAGATCACCTATACTATATTTAGGCTTTAAAATCATGGATACTTTTGTTAAACCCCAAAAAATTCTAATAAGTAAAGAACATTTGACCACCCTCAATGATTTCCAAAAATTATTGGGAGACATTAATTGGCTTCGCCCTACACTAAGCCTCACTACTGGACAATTAAAACCCTTATTTGACATCCTTCGTGGGAACCCTGACCCATCCTCACCTCAAACATTAACTCCTGAGGCCAGGAGAGCTCTAAAATTAGTAGAACAGGCCATTGAAAGATCCCATTGCGATAGATTTGATTTTGCACAACCACTAATATTGATTATTATTCCTTCACAATATACTCCAACAGGAGTATTTTGGCAACAGGGACCTATATTATGGATACATTTGCCTGTCTCTCCTAAAAGTACAATTGAGTCTTATACCTCCATGGTGGCTAAACTTATTCTTCAAGGACTTAAAACCTCTACTAAAATATTTGGAATTCATCCCGCTACTATTATTACTCCTTATTCATCGTCACAGGTTGAATATTTGTGCTTCAATGATAATGATTGGGCTATAGCTAGATGCTCTACTTCGGCAAATTTTGACAATCATATTCCTAAATCTCCTATACTGTCCTTTTGTATCAATCATCCTATCATATTCCCACAGGTAATAAAAAATCAACCCATTCCTAAAGCATTTAATGTATTTACAGATGGATCCTCTAACGGTACTGCTGCAGTAGTCACTAAAAATGAAAAAATGATTCATATCACTAATCAAAAATCAGCTCAATTAGTGGAACTCGAAGCTATAATAATAGCTCTGGAAAATTTTAAAGAACAGCCTATGAATATTTTTTCAGACAGCCATTATATTGTACATGCTGTCCCAAAATTGGAGCTAGCAGGTCCAATAGCACCACATACTCCAGCTTTTAAATTGTTTTCTCAAATCCAAAATCTCCTATGGCAACGAAAAGAACCTTTATTTATAGGTCACATAAGAGCTCACACTAATCTGCCTGGTCCTCTCCATGAAGGTAATCAAAAAGCTGACGCCCTCACTAAAGCAATATTTATATTTACTACAGTACAACAAGCTACTTTATTTCATTCCCAGTTCCACGTTAACAGCACTACCTTAAGACAAAAATTTAAAATCACAAAAGAACAAGCTCGTAGAATTGTAAAAGAATGTCCATCTTGTGTAAACACTCTTGCCCAATCCACATTATGGGGTTAACCCACGAGGTTTGATGCCCAATCATTTGTGGCAGATGGATGTCACACATGAGCCAAGTTTTGGAAAATTACGATTTATTCATGTCACCATAGATACATGCTCAGGCATGATTTTTGCTTCTTTACATTCCGGAGAAAAAGTTAAAGATACTATATCTCATTGTCTGCAAGCTTTTGCTGCATTGGGCATCCCCAAAATGCTTAAAACAGATAATGGCCCTGCATATACATCCACATCCTTCAAACAATTTTGTACAAAGTTCAATATTATCCACAAAACAGGTATCACTTATAATCCTCAGGGACAAGGAATAATTGAAAGAGCAAATCGGACACTTAAAAATATGTTACTAAAGCAAAAAGATGGAAACTGGAAAAATCCTAAGGACAGATTGGCAGTTGCCCTGTTTACCCTAAATTTCTTAACTTTAGATTCTAATGGACATTCGGCTGGAGATAGACACTGGAACCCACACCAACAACATAAACCTTTGGTTTACTGGAAGGATGTTCTCTCAGGTACATGGAAGGGTCCAGACCCAGTATTAATTTGGGGGAGAGGATCTGTTTGTGTTTTTCCAAAGCACGAATCCTCTCCAATATGGATACCATCTAGATTGATAAAGCAGGTACAAAGTCAAAGGGATCAAGACGAAGTTATTGAGGAGTCTAGATTGAATAAACAAGTGCAAGGTCAAGAGGACCAAAATGAAGGAATGGAGTGATTCCCTTAAAAGAGTTCTCCATTAAATTTACAACTTAAATTTCATTCTTCCCGGCCGGGACAAGAAGATCTCTCTTCAGTGTATACACAATTGTAATTTTTTTTTCTCTTTTATATATGTCTTTATGTCTGTGCATTTGTCTAAATTTCATGTTAATGTGATGTCACAAATATGTTTATATGTGCGTCTGTCTAGTGTGACGTCACAAATAATTAAGCGCTTAAAAAAAAAAAGGTAGATAGATATAGATCCAAATAACAAATAACGTTAATTCATTTAAGCTTAGAATATTCTAATTTGATAATCAATAGATAGATAGATAAATAGATATTTATATAAGTTCAGAATATTTTTAGATAATCAATTATAATGATAATCAATTTTGATTTATAGTTGTCTCCGGGACTTCTCTTCAGCTGTGAATATGTTTAATGTTGTATAACCTGATATTTTGGTGTTCCGACAGAGGATCATTTATTTGTTATTGACTTCATTTGTTTAGTAGCTGATTAATTTGAATTATTTCAACAGGTATAGGATTGCTGTGTATATAGAGACTCGAGGATTCCAGCTAACAAATTATTTTTCCAAAATGCCTTTAGCTTTTCTTTATCTTTAATGCAGTAAACACCCTCAGTTTCTCTTTGATTATTTCTGAATGTGATATTTTGCCAGCTTATGTTTGTGGGAGCTTGAGCAGCAATGTGTGTGAGCAGAGATCAACTTTTATTTTCTACTCTAATAGTTCTTTTTTTTTTTTAGTTTGACAGCTCACCTTTTGATCTCAGTGCTGGAATAGCACTGCCTTTCCCTTAATAATGGATGCTTGAGTTTTTAGGTAGCGGGCCCTGAAGATTTGCCGGTGGTAATGTCTGGACATAAAAAAGACGGCTGCTGCTACAACTGCAGGGACCGCGGTCGCTGCAAGCATCCCTGCTGCTCAAGCATCAACAACCTCACCAGCAGTGTGGCCTCTGCTCTGCATGCATGGGGCCTCCTGAATCTATGTGTTATAACTTATGGACATTTTGATTTTCCATTATTTTGGGACATTACGGGACAATGCCTTGCGGGTATTTGTCTAAGAGAACTCAGTGCGTTACTTGATGAAACTAAGGGCAGCTGATTCGCTTAAAGAACTTGATACGCTATGGAAACTTGGCTCGTCAGCAGTAGGCTTACCGCCTTAAAGCCGCAGCATCTCCTAAAAATTGGACGGCTGTTAGTCAACACACAGTCGATCCTGAAGGGCTCTATTGGATGGCTGGTTAGCCTATGACGGGTAAGATCCCCAGAAGGGGACAACCTAAGACACGGCACAGTCGCACGGGACAGTCTAATGTGGCCGGCATGTCAACCTAAGCCAGGAGTCAGGACAGCCTAGACTCCCATGACGGGTAAGAATGTCGGTTGCACATGGACGTCCTAGAACATCCCCTCTTTTAAAACTAAAAGGGGGAAATGAAGGAGCCTATAATCAAGGAGATAGCTAAAGATTGCGGTTAGCTAAGAGCCATAAAAGATGTTCTAGTTTCCACCTGATATTAATACATTATTCAAAGAATCTTTGTATGCCCGTGAACACTGCGTGACGCACCTGTAAGCTTGAGCTGTAAGCACGTGTCCTTGTTAAAGCTATATGTATATAACTGGGTGAGGTTCGTTAGTGTGTGTGGGGAAGAAGAAGGTGGTGGTTGGAGTTAGAGCATTTGGAGTGATTGCTGGAGCTGGAGAGAGGAGAAGAATAAAAGACCTTTTTTCATTTTCATCCTGCCTCCGAATTTTCCTGTGGCGTTCGCTGCTCCAAGCGACTTCCGCTTCAGGCAGCGACAATTTCCCACATAATATTGGAAAAGAAGAAAAGAGACAGTAAATCAGCACCATCAAACCTTCAGATTTATAAACATGCAGGAATCAAAATAGTATGACATTTTCTAAAGAAAAGACAATGCAGCCAAAGGATGACCCAGAAGTAGATTCACAGTGACACGATCAGCTAATCTTAACAAAGGAGAGAGAATCTTCAATGGAGAAAAGATGGTCTCTTCAACAAATGGTGCTGGGAAAAATGAACATCAACATATACTAAATTAAAGAAAATATTCTAGACACATCTCATACCTCTCACAAAAATTAATAACTCAAAAGACAACATGGGCAAAAATGTAAACCCCAAAGGACAAAACATTCTAGATAAAGTAGGAGAAAATCTAAATGACCTTAGGATTGATAAATATTTCGATACAAACACCAAAGGCAAAATCCATGAAAGAGAAAATTCTCTTAGGTTTTATTTAAGTAAAATCAAAAGCTTCTGCCCTGTGAAAGATAATGTCAACAGAAAAAGAAGACAAGCCAGAGATCTATCTGTGAAACATTTCTCCTAAAAGACTCATTCAAATTATTCGAAGAACTTTAAATCTCAACAATAATAAATGAACAATACAGCTTTTAAAAATGGGCAGATCTAAACAGATACCTCACAGATGAAAAACAAGAATATGTAAAGGTGCTCAACATCAAAGTCATTAGGAAATAGAAAATTAAAACAATAATAAGATACCAATGAATGCATATTAGAATGGTGAAAGTCCAATACTAAGGACGCCAAGTGCTGCAAAGGGTGAGGTGTAATAGGAACTCTTCATGGTTGTCACAGACACAAAACTATAAAACCACTGTGGAAGACAGTTTAACATATCTTACAAAATGAAATGTTCACTAATCATACACTCCTGATTCACCCTCCTTGCTATTAAAAACGTACATTTACATAAAAACCTGCACAGAAATGTTTATGGCAGCTTAATCTATCATCACCAAAACTTCCTACCAACCATTATGTCCTCAATTTGTGAGTGGAAAAACAAATCAGTGCATTTATATGACATAATATTATTCAGATGTGAAGTCCATGAGAAAATGTGGAAAAAAAAACCTAAATTCATCTTTATTGTGAAAATGCAACTGATTCCAACTATATGACATTCTGCGATATGCAGAACTATGAAGACAATTAAAAAGATCCCTAGCTTCCTGGAGTTAGAGGGAAGGGAGAGAGAAATAGGTAGGGCACAGAGAATTTTTAGGCAGTGAAAATATTTGTGTGACACTCTACTGAAAGACACACATTATTATACATTCTCCAAACATACTGAATATACAATCACCAAGACTAAACTCTCATGCTAACTATGGACTTTCAATTATAATGATGTGCCAAAGTTGGTTCACTGATTCTAATGATTATACCATCCTAGAGAGAGAGATGTTGATGATGAGAGAAAGGAGGGGGGTATGGGGGAATGGGAAAGATGTATGCAGAAATATTTATATTTTTGATTATTCCGAGAACCTAAACGTGCTCTAAAATTTAAGTCTATTAAATATAAAGCTAAAAGAGAAAGCTTCAGTAAATCTAGTTGTTTTTGAGCAATAAACAAAACATCCTTTATATGTTCATAATTAGACTACATGGATCTGAAAGGAAAACAACATATTTTCATAACACCTGTGTTGTTCAGAAAATCAAATGCCCCTCTGATAAGTACCTGACTTTGATTTTTGTTTTTTTTTTTTTCTTATTTTTCTAACAAAGAGCTATGTCTTATAAAACATAGCTTATTGAACTACAGTTTCTTTCACTTCAAAGAATGCTGTGCTACATTATGTAATGATACTGAAGCTAAATCTATCTACAATCTGTTGTTTTAATAACAGCAAAATGCACTAAACAAATGGACTAAAATGGAATTATAACTGCAGGTGCTCATTTTCACTTTTTTTTTTTTTTACAAAAACTTTATTCTATCTTTCTTTTTAACTTTTTTTTTTTTGTAGTTGTAGATGGACAGCATACCTTTATTTTAGTTATTTTTATGTGGTGCTATGAATCAAACCCAGTGCCTCACACCTGCCAGTCAAGTGCTGTACCACTGAGTTACACCTCCAGCCC
This sequence comes from Tamias sibiricus, assembly GCA_025594165.1. Taxonomy (NCBI): domain Eukaryota; kingdom Metazoa; phylum Chordata; class Mammalia; order Rodentia; family Sciuridae; genus Tamias; species Tamias sibiricus. The sequence continues at coordinate 24,957,910 of CM046674.1, forward strand.
ATCATTTTTTCACTTCTCTTTATTTCGTATTTTATATCAGGCTGTCAGTGGTCTTCTCTCACCAGGTTTATTAACTGATAAGAAATATGGATTTTACATGTTCATCTCTCTCTAAACTGTATGAAACTGTCTGAATTTCTCCATTTGGACTTCTAAAAAAAAATAAACTAACCCTTCACCTTATCAGCTAAATTGCCTCCTGAATATTACTGTTGGATATTTATAAAATTAGTCAAGTGTAAATTTTAAATAAAGGTATTTATAATCTATTTCATCAAGTAAAAAAAAATAAGCTATTTATGTTTTATTCTGACTCATACCCAGACATGTGATTATGTATTCTCTCTAATAAATGGCAAGATTAAAAATGAAGATAATAAAGATTGTCTAAAATACACCAATCTTCAAAGGTATGGAAGGCTCACACTGTACTGTACTGTACAGAATCTAGACATTGTTCAATGACAAAAATAAAATATCCATAAATTCACAAGATATTTTTGAGTAATTTTCTCAAATTAATGTTATAAGAAATGCCAAATAGAATTTGTAATGCTAAATACTTTTTAAATATACATATATATATTTTCTAAGAAATATGTATATATATATTTTAGTTGTAGATGGACAAATACCTTTATTTTGTTTATTTATTTTTATGTGCTGCTGAGGATCGAACCCAATGCCTCATGTGTGCCAGGCAAATGCTCTACCACTGAGCCCCAGCCCCAGCCAACAATAAATTCTTATGCATGTAAGTGGTTTAACCCTTAATTCATTGTGAGTTATTATTATGATTCAAGAAGTTATGATTTCAAGGTAATTTTATAATTAATAAAATAAAATAATATACATTGATCAGGAAAAAGGAATACAAAAATCATTGAAAAATGAATATATTATTTCTGCTGCTGAGATTTGGTTTGAATTACTCCATAATTATTTAAATGTATGTTAAAAACTACATCTTGGGCTCTAGTTGAAGTGCTAAGGCATTTGCCTAGCATGGGTAAGGCACTGGATTCAATCCTCAGCACTATATAAAAATAAATAAATAAAACAGAGGTGTAAAAAGTCTTATCATACATAATTTGAAATATTGTCTCCTACTCTGTAGGGTTTTTTTTTTTTTTTTGGATTCTCAATGTCTCCTGAAGCATAAAAATTTAATTTTAATGTAAATAAAATTTATTATTTTTTTCTCTTAAGGATCATGATTTTTGTGTCACGTCTAAAAACTCTCTGACTAAACCAAGGTCTAGAACATTCCTCCATGCCTTCTTTTAAATATTTTACAGTTTTACTTCTCAGATTTAGGTCTGTAATTCTTATGTATGGTTGCTTTTTACTAATAAGTTTTTTACATATGGGTATCAATTTGTTGAACAGTCAATTCTTTATGTACTTAATCATTTAGCAGCTTTTTCAAACATCAAAAGAACAGGGGCTGGGGCTGGGGCTCAATGGTAGAGGGCATGTCTAGCATTAAATCTTTTGATTAAAAATCAAAAGAATATAATTTTAAGAGCTTATTTCTGCTTTCTCAATTCTACTTCATCTATCTATATCATTAACCTTAAGTCAATGCCATGTTGTCTTTCTTACTCTCACAAAAAATTTTGTAATTTGGAAATGTTAAGTCCTTCAATTTTGTTCTTCCATTCATTTATTTTAAATTTTCATTTGAACATATTCTATTATGTGCACTTATGGATACCATCTTAAACTTTTCCTTGAACAAACATAAATATAAAAATTAAATAAGTTATATTTTCAAGATATATTCTAAATACCACAGTCATCTTAAGATTTGAAAGTGACAACCATTAATGTATGCTGCTAGGAATGATTAAGAAACTTAAATCTCCCCACTTCTGATGTCCACATCAACAAACATTTACTGAAAGCCTACCAGATACTTAGCAACGTGAAAGCTTAGATATTGAAAATACAGAAACCTTTCTCCTCACTTAGCATATAAATAGAAAATGATGGCAAAGTATACTATAGCAACAACAGAACATGTGCAAAATACAACAGGAACAAAGGCAAGGGATATTAACTTTTATCTAATCAGATTTCCTTTCCTTCATAGCTCTTTTTGGAAAAAAAGTTTACAAATTTTGATATTTTCTACACAAAGTGAGTTTAAAAATACCACAGGCTAGTACTTACAATTCCTATGGCTCAGGCATGGAGGTAAGCCACATGCTCCATATCCAAAAGTCACCTTTTCATGTTATAAAAAGACATCAACATTTCAATAGATGAGAACTAGAGAACAGAGCCTCATACTTGAATGGGAGGACAATGAGTTGAACAGGAAACCCCCTACTCAAACAGTTTTGGGATATTCAGTGGTTGTGAGAAGTGGTACAGTCCCCTTTAGTTATACTTGAAATTCAAGAAAAAACCTTTTCTGTAAATTAATGAGAAAAGCTAACTGATCAAAATATATCTTCCTGGTAGCTGGGCTGGTAGCTCAACAGTAGAGCACTTGCCTAGCATGTGTGAGGCACTGGGTTCAATCCTCAACAGAACATAAAAATAAATAAATGAAATAAAGGTATATTGTCCATCTATAATTTTAGAATTATTTTAAGAATCTATCTTGCTATAATTTCACGTAAAAATTTCTAGGTATACTGTGGCTAGGATAGGGCAATTTAATCCATCATCATCATCTGCATCATCATCATATTTTGTTTCTAGAAAATGAAAAGCCCATGTATCAAAATTTTTTGGTTCCAGCTGCTAAGTTTCAATAGCCCTTTAATATTAAGCACCTATACCTGCACAAACATACAACAGTGGTTCCTCTAGTTGTTGACTCCCATAATTCTACAAACGCAGTCTTCAGAAATCCTAAGGATGCTTGAAGTCTGGAAATATACCCAAATTGATGATGGTGAATTCTACAAAAACATTTAAAGTCACCTGCATCATTCTTTCCCACACATTCAATTTATTCTCTCCTGCATACCTCTATGTACCCTGGACATCCAGTTATCTGGTTGTTTTTTTCATCTCCCTATGGATTATAAATGCTTGAAAATTCAAACTTTTCTCTATCTTACTTTGAAGCCCTTCATCTAGTACAGTGTATTACATAAAGCAGGTTGTCTACAAAAATTGAATGACAAAAAATAAATACTAGCTCTTTATCTGTCTCCCTCACTCAACTCAAGTTCCTGAGGACAGGAGCTAATGAATGTTCATATCTACATTCCTAGCAGGTCTTCCCAAATGTATGCAGGCACCCTTAAGCCTGTCATATATATTTTTATCCAAGTTTCTATATTGAATTTTATTTCCATTTATTTGTGACTTGTCTTTATTTAATAAAACAAAGAACATTTCTGAATTTTCCCCCTAGAATCTGTTGATAAAGAAATGAAATTTTCCAACCACTTTGTAGTCCTCAATGTGATGACTACAGAGAAGAGAAGCAACCGATGCCAGCTATGCAGCCTTTTCTGTGCTGCTCTAGACAGGCTTCTGGTGGTGTCTTTCCTTCCAGAATTTGGCCAGAATGAAGTCTTTTTTCAAAAAGAGTCACCCTTGGACTGCTGTATTGCTTTTTCTCAGTTAGTACTGTTTCCCAGTTCTTTCACAACTGTGACATGTTCATTATTTGAAAACTCTTTCTGCCTACCCTGCATGTGACTATGCTCAGTTCAACTTATGACAAGAAATAAGCTCACGCAGTATCCCAGTGCTCTTCTTGTGAAACACAACTTCAATGTGAGAAGCCTTTTCACATTCAGGAGCTTGTCAATGAAAAATGTTCAGTGTAACTACAGTCTGATGTTGGACTGTGAACCACACAAGGAACCTACCTTCCAATATCCTCAATCTGGAGATGCACCCATATCCCAGTGGAAAAGATGACAACCTTCTAGTAATCTAAAGAAATGTCTTTCTCAGTTTTTTTTTCAGAGGAAAAAATGGTGAGTTAACATTCCTCTGAGTCATTTTAGTATGAGATGACTTCCACGTGTTACAATTCAAACTATAAACCTGTGTCACATACCTAATCTTAGATCAGAACACAATCATAGGAGTCACACATGATACCTTCTAATTCTCATTGTTCAAAGTAGTGAGAGAAATGATATATTCCTTGACTTAACAAGATGAAACTAAGCTCTTCTGCTTAATGGAATTTAAATAATAATGCTGTAAAATGGAATCCTCTTTTCTATCTCTGTTGCCCTGTCAGTCGCTGAATTTTTAAGTTAGAAAAATCTCAGACTGATTATTCATTTAATAGATCCAGCCTGAGACACAGAAAAGTTGAATAGCTTGTATAGTTTCAAAGAAAAAACAAAATCAAAGGTAGAACAAAGGTCTTCCTATCTGTGTAGTCATGGCTTTTCAAAATACCAAAAAAAAACAAACAAAAAAAAACTCTTGCCAAAAGCCTCACTCCAACCCAGCAAACCTGGAGAGGCTTGTTCTCTGTTTTAACTCACTCCCTACATCTTGGTAGTTTAGTTACATAATTACCTGTAAATTTTTTTTTTGAGAAAGACAAGACTTCTATTTCTAAAATTGACTTAGCAGCAACATTGTTTTCTTCCTGATATTACCCCTAGCAACTTCTATTGACTTCTTCCCCCGTTTCCAAAATAAGCCTCCATTTCCACTAAGACCCTGATTCATATTCATCTAAATGGTCCTCAATCAAGTTTTGAAAAAACTGAGAAAGTCCCACTTGAGCATCTTTATTATATAGACAGAATGAAGCTAATGCTCATTTGTAGGTGTCACATAACATTCTATTGTAGATGTCACATAAGAATCCTGTAGCACAAGAACTATTACCAAGAATTAATGAATGGGATAGATTTAAACTGAAAAGCTTCTTCTCAGCAAAAGAAACAATCAGTGAGGTGAATAGAGAGCCAACTAATTGGGAACAAATATTTAATACATGCACATCAGATAGAGCACTAATTTCTAGAATGTATATAGAACTAAAAAAACTTAACACCAAAAAAGCAAATAACCCAATCAATAAATGGGCTAAGGAATTGAAAAGACACTTCTCAGAAGAAGATACACGATTAATCAACAAATACATGAAAAAATGCTCAACATCACTGGCAATTAGAGAAATGCAAATCAAAACTACTCTAAGATTTCATTTCACTCCAGTCAGAATGGCAGCTATCAAGAACACAAACAACAATAAATGTTGGAGAGGATGTGGGGAAAAAGGCACACTCATACATTGCTGGTGGGACTGCAAAATGGTGCAACCGCTATGGAAAGCAGTATGGAGATTTCTTGGGAAAATGGGAATGGAACCACCCTATGACCCAGCCATCCCACTCCTGGGTCTATTCCCAAAAGACTTAAAAACAGCATATTACAGTGACACAGCCACTTCAATGTTTATAGCAGCACAATTCACAATAGCTAGGTTATGGAACCAACCTAGATGCCCCTCAGTAGATGAGTGGATAAAGAAAATATGGTATATATACAAAATGGAATTTTACTCAGCAATAAGAGAGAATAAAATAATGGCATTTGCAGGTAAATGGATGAAGTTGGAGAATATAATGCTAAGTGAAATTAGTCAATCTCAAAAATCCAAGTACCGAATGTTTTCTCTGATATAAGGAGGCTGGTTCACAGAGTTGTTGGAAGGGGGTACATAGGATCAGAGGAACACTAGAATGGTCAACGGAAAGGGAGGGGAGGGAGGGAGTAAGGGGGGGGTTGGAAAAAAATTGGTGGTTGAATGAGATGGATATCATTATCCTAAATGCATGATTGAAGATCTGAATGGTACTTATATACTTTGTATACAAGCAGTTGTATGTAAAAAGATACTATACTTGTGCATGATGAATAAGTAAATAAAAAAAAAAAAAAAAAAAAAAAAAGAGTCTATCAGAGACTCAGCAGCAGAGGGATGGCTTCTATCTTGAACAAATATTAAGAAATCTAAATGTTGGGCCCCGTGTTACCAGATATAGCAATTGACAGAACAAAATAGTCCATAAAGACAACCAATATAAATTACAAGAAAAAAATTAACATCAATTCATTAATAACTACTATCAAAAGTTTATTTGTAACTTGATAATCTGAGAAACATGCTACCAAATAATAACTGGATCAAAAAAAACTCCTTCTATACAATCATATCCTATTTTTTAAAAATTATTTTAACTAAAGTATACATTTCTTGTGTAGAGAGAAATATTTCAAAAATTCAAATGCTTTCCATTTTTTCATAATGTAGAAACTTTCTGCCAAACAAGAAGAATAAAAAAAAAAAAACAGAAATCTTAATAGCAAAAGAAAACAAATAACCCAATCAATAAATGGGCTAAGGAACTGAACAGACACTTCACAGAAGAAACATAATCAATCAACAAACATATGAAAAAATGTTCAACATCTCTAGCAATTAGAGAAATTCAAATCAAAACTACTCTAAGATTCTGTCTCCCTCCAGCCAGAATGGCAATTAACAAGAATACAATCACCCATAAGTGTTAGTGAGAATGTGGGGGAAAAGGTACACTCATATACTGTTGGTGGGACTGAAAAGTAATACAACCAGTATGGAAAGTAGTATGGTGATTCCTCAGAAATCTTGGAATGGAACCACCATTTGACACAGCTATCCCATTACCCGGTTCACACCCAAAGAGCTTAAAATCAGCATATTACAGTGATGCAGCCACATTAATATTTACAGCAGCTCAATTCACAATAGAAAAATTGTTGAACAAACCTAGGAGCCCTTCAACAGATGAATGGATAAAGAAAATGTGGTATATATGTACAATAGAATATTACTCAGCCTTAAAAGGAATAATATTATAGCATTTGCTGGTAAATGGATGGACCTGGAGAATATCATGCTAAGTGAAATAAGCCAATCCCCAAAATCCAAAGGCCAAATGTTTTCTCTGATAAGCAAATGCTCATCCATAGAGGGAGGGGATAGGGAAGAATGAAGGAACTTTTTTGGACTGTACAGAAGGGATTGAGGGGAGGGGTAGAGGAGTAGGGTAGGAAGAATAATACGATGAGTTGGACATTATTGCCCTATGTACATGATGATTGCTCAACTGGTATGATTCCGCATTGTGCATAGTAAGAGGAATGAGAATTTGTGCTCCATTTGTATTTGGTAGTTCCATCGGCACTGAGACGCTTCCAAGTAATGTGAAATAATTGCAAATAATCTGTCTTGGTTTTTATTGCTCTTTTCCTCATTAGTGAGTTGAATTTTATTTCACATTTAAGTTTGAAAGCATGTGTAGAAGATGTACCACTGTTTCTTAGAATCTGTTCTTTCTTTTATAAACAGAATTTCTAGATTTAGCATATTTTATAGCTACCCAATGTAGTCCCTGTGCTTCTCAGCTTCTCTTGTAAGTTTTCTTTTTGTTTACTTTTCTAGAGTATTCATATTTCCTTATAAATTATAAATTCAGTTTCTAATTGTTCACTGCTAGGAAGTACATGTACACATCATTTTTACATATACACTGTGTCCTGCAATCATGTTAAATTCAAATATAAGTTCTAGTGGCTTTTGGAGATTTCTCAGCATTTTCTTTGTAGGTGACCATGTAATATGCAAATAAAGAACATTTACCTTGTAAATCTACATGCAACCTGCTTCTTTTTATTGCCTTACAAACAGTATACTTTTGGCCACTAAATGAGATTTTGGTTATAAATTTGGTGACTATATCTTATAAAGTTCCCCTGTATTTCTAGTCTCCTAATAGTTTTTACCATGAATGGCTAACTAAATTTACTCTGATGATTTTTCTGTAACTATTGACAGGATCATATGTCCTTATAATTTTTTCTGTTAAAGTAAGAAATTATGGGGGCTGGGATTGTGGCTCAGCAGTACAGTGCTCACCTAGCACATTCAAGGCACTGGATTTGATCCTCAGCACCACATAAAAATAAATAAATAAGATAAAAGGATTGTGTCAAACTACAACTAAAAAAAATTTAAAAATAATTATGCTGGTGACTTCCAATGTTAAAACAACCCAGCATCCCTTTAATAAAGCTACTTTCTATATATTGATGGATTTGGTTTCCTAATGGTTTATTTATTTATGTATTTATTTATTTTTTGAAGTGGGAATATATGTTTATTTCCAGCTTCAGAGACAGAGCATTTCATTTTTTAATCACTTAACACTTGCTACAGAATTTGTTCCAATTATTCTTTTTTCTTTTTTCTTTTTATTTTTTATTCTAATTTGTTATACACATTAAAAATACTTTATATAAAACCAGCAACTTGAAAAAGTGTGCTCTTTATATGCAATATAAAATGAAATGTACTCTAATGGTTTATTTTTATAACCAATTTTCATCTATATTCTTTGTTGTCTTTTCATACTTTTAACTGGTAATAGGATTACCATATTTCTGGTTTCCTAAAATGAACTGAGACGTGTTCCATTCTTCCTCTTTTTTTTTTTCTGCTTTAAATGCCTGACAGAATTCTTAGGTTAAAATGTATATGAAATGTTGAACTAGCTCTACAAATGTAACTGAGGATATGTCAATTTCTTCTTTCAGTTTATTAGTTTGTTTCATAAATTTTTACAATATAGTATTGGTTGCATTTAAAATTTATAATTATTTATTCTCAATGAATCCACCCATTTATTATTACAAAATAATCCTCTTTAACCCTGGGAATATTTGTTATAATGCTTACTTTGACATTAACCTCACCATTCCAATTTTATTGTAATAGACTATATATTAGACACTTGGTTATTATCCTACAGGTAAGAGACTCTATTTATCTTTTAAATCTTTTTTTTCTTTATTATCTTCATGGTAGCTAAACTTTCAGCATGTTCTCAAGTTCACTGATCTCTTAAAAGAGAATTATTACTAAAAATTTACTTATTTTTTATTTCTAGATGTTCCAATGTTTTCTTTTTTATATCTTCCATTTCATTCTTCATTATGTTTATGTATATGGATAATATGTACAATAGCTGTTTTAATGTATTTGTCCATTAATGTCATCATCTCTGTCATTTCCAGGTAATTTTGTCATTACTGATATTCTGTATTGTTTTCAATTATTTTGCTAGCATAAATTATTAACTCTATACAGAATTCCCCTGCATATGTAGCTTTGTGTTCTTAAGGAATTACTTCATTAGAACAAGACACATGAAAGTGGGAACCCTAGATCACCATACTCTCTTAAAATTTCTAACTTCTGATCTGCTCTGTATGCTCTAAGAAACCAGGCTTTTCAGAATTATGAATTCAAGAATTCAAGGATCAATACAGCAAGTGGTTATAACTTGGGTTTGGATCCCATCTCAGACACACTAAGCTGTATGTTTCTGGCAAACTTAAGTGGTTCTTCATTCATTTGCCTTTTCTGTTAACTGGGGATCATAATAGCATATACCTCAAAGGATTGCTGTGAGAATCAGCTAAATACATAAAGCATTCAGAATACACTATGTGCCATTTGTATGTGTGCTATTACCAGTATGAAGGAAAGTGAGTAAATAAAGAGGCTCTACATGAACCAATGATACCATTTTAAGATCTGAACTTATGAACATAACTTTATGTACTTTAAAGCCTCTAGAGAGATATGAACATTTGCTTCATTACTTGTTTGAAGAGATGGGTGGATATTTTAGTCTTATGTTAAAACCAAGTGAAATGCCGGGCGCGGTGGCGCACGCCTGTAATCCCAACACTTTGGGAGGGTGAGGCACTTAGCAACTCAGTGAGACCCTGTCTCTAAAAAAAATACAAAAAAGGGCTGGGGATGTGACCCAGTGGACGAGTGCCCCTGAGTTCAATCCCTGGTACCACAACAAAAAAAAAAAAAAAAAAAGGTGAAAAATTAAACTCATTTTGCAGTGGAGCAAGAGATCAAGAACCATGATACATGTGCAATGCTCATATTATCTTTACAATCTCTCTTTCCTCCTAGGAGGATCCTGACTCAAGTCAAGATAAAAATATCAATACAGGAGGTAAACCAAACTATATGTGTTGAGTCAGAGTAACACTTTGGGTAAAGTCATGATAATTGTCAGGAAGAAAGCAGAGTTGAAACTAAAGAACAAAGAGCTATTATGGAAAAGGGGCAGAAAAGACAGAAACCCAGGGAAGATACAGAAAACAGGAAGACATTCAGGAAAATTAAGGAGTTCAGGCCATTACTGGGAGAGTCAAAACCAGTATACTCATCACAACACCATTTTCATATGGTGTGCCAAGGCACATCTTGTGGGATGGGAAGGGCAGATGCTAAAAGAAGTTGTGCCATGCCAGAGACAATTTTTAAATGTCATCCTATCACTGAGGTGGCTATATTCCAGAATTTATCAACTATGAAGTACTTTAAGACACTGAAAATCATTCTCTCCTGTATCATTAATTCCAAGTACCACAGTTCAGCAGTTATAAAGAAATCTGAAAGCTGGGCATGGTGGTGCACACCTGTAATCCCAGCACTTGGGAGGCTGAGTCAGGAGGGTCATAAGTTCAAAGCCAGCCTCAGCAATGGCAAGGCAATTAGCAACTCAGTGAGACCCTGTCTCTAAATAAAATACAAAAAAGGGATGGTGATGTGCCCAGTGGTTGAGTGCCCTTGAGTTCAATCCCCAGTACCAAAAAAAAAAAAAAAAAAAAATCAAAGAAAAGAAATCTAAATTTGCATAGCAGGGCATTACCTTACTTAGTTCTAACTAAAAATGTCTGTGACTTAAAAGTTCTCAGTTACTTAAATCATATTTTTGCCTCTTTGAAGAGAAGGGAAGGGGGGACCTGATCCTCAAATAAAATACTCAAAACACAGATGCCATTCCTCAAGGACTTTCTGGTATAAGAGTAAGGATGAGGTTCATTTTTCATTTCTAGCAAACTATAACCAAAGGTTATTTCCAAGTAGCAAGTTATTTTATTCTCAGAGTAGAGGAACTTTTGTTTAATAACTAAAATCTATTAAGAATTTGTGATTGTTTATTTACTTAGACAAAAAGTCAATCAAAATAGTGAAAATGTCTCAAAGAAAAATTTTGGGAACAGTACTTGGCCAATCAGACCTTAAAGAAAACAGCTCTTCTTTCTTCCAAATACTCACAACTGTAACCTAAAAGTGCTGTGCACTTTAATGGATACAGTTTACCAATACAAATATGGAAGGAAGAATCTGAGGACTATGAGAAGAACTGCTTCTGCAAAAAAAGAGGATTCTACAAGTTGATATAATCTGTGACTTGGGAAGACCATAGAAATGAACTCATCCCCCACTCAGCACATATTTCCTCAATGACATCTCTGCAAGAGGGTGATCAGCCTCTATTATACAATCTCAGGAATGGAGAATTCACCTTCTTATGAAGTAGCTCAAGCTATTTCCATGCAAATGTAACTGTTGCCAAGTTATTCATTACATTGTTATTTAAACTGAGTAGAAATCTAACATTTTCCCCTTGGTTCTTACTATGTCTTTCTATAGCTTTAAAACTCCACTCCTTATTATACTTGAAAGCAATTCAAATGATAGAAAATATAAACTTTCCAGTGAGACCTCTACTACTACACGTACTAGACAATTCTAAATGTGCACTCTTCTCTCAAGTTAACCTCCACTAGCCTGGCATGGTGTTAGATGACTGTAATCCTAGCCACTCTGAGGCTGAAGCAAGGAGGATCATGAGTTCAAAGCCAGCCTCAATAAAAGCAAGGTGCTAAGCAACTCAATGAGATCCTGTCACTAAATAGTGCTAGGGATGTGGCTCAGAGGTTGACTGCTCCTTAGTTCAATACCTGGTACCCCCACCTCCCAAAAAAACTTCTTAAGTTTACCTCCACTAACTGGGCACAGTAGCCCATTCCTCTAATCCCAGCAGCTCAGGTCGCTGAGGCTGGAGGACTGTGAGTTCAAAGCCAGCCTCAGCAACTTAGCAAGGCCCTAAGCAACTCAGTGAGACCCTGTCTCTAGATAAAATATGAAAAGGGCAGGGGATGTGGCTCAATGGTTAAGTTCCCTGGGTTCAATCACCAGTAACCAAAAACAAAACAATACAAAACAGTTTACCATAATTGGTACCAAGTTAGAGGCTGAATTGGCTAGAATAAGGGATTGGCATAGGGAAGGAGGTGAAATTAGTCAATTAGAAATAGACTTGGAGTATGAAAGGAAGAGCAAGGAGACAAGTGTGGGTAAAACAGAGTAAGAAAGACAGAAGTAGGAGAACATGGGAAACATGAAATTTGGGGTTTTATCTTGAGTGTGGTGAATAGCCACTGAAGTGATCTGAAAAGGGGACTGACAGAACTGTTTAACAAGCCAACTCCATTTCTAACTCCTGACCAACTGACTTAAGTCTGGAAAAGTGATTTTCACCTGTCAGATGTACAACCACCCTACTGTGGGCTTTGGCAAGTGTCCTGGTTTCTGGATCCAAGTTCCCATGCCAACTAATAACTTCTAGTTACCTGACCAATGGTATGTTGTAAGCATGTTCCCATGAGTTGCCAAAAGTTCCTGGCATATGATCAATAAAGCACACAATAAGTGAGTGTTCTGCAATTTATCAGTTAACAGATTAATCAGGAAACAGAGAAAAGGTGGCATGTTAGGGTTCTGTAGAATGCCATATCAAAGCTAGAAAGAACAAAGACCAGAAGAACTTACATAAGCTGGTCTCCCCAGGAGAATCTGCTCTAGGTCACCAAGTGTGATCTAGTACTCTTTCCTAGAAAAAGCGGAAATCATCTGAAGTTTACCATATGTCCATGAAAAGTTACCAGCATTTTCTGGAAGCTGCTAAAAGTGTGAACCAAATTGTGGGCAATGAATACAAAGGGCTCTTGTACTTTCTGCCCCATAGTCTCAGGAATAGCATGGAGATACCTGTTACACTCCCAGTATCATTTACAAAGGAAATTTCAATTGATCACATAGGCTTAGTAAAGATTAAATAAATGTAAAGGGCCTGTTCATAATAAGTGCACAATATATATTATTATATATCCTCTTTTATTCTCACTTTTATGCCACAAAATGACAACCACCTAAACGGTAAGCATGTCCTTTAAAACAGCACTTTTAATGCTCTTCTATCACAGAATAATCCTTTTTATCCAAACTCCCCTACCAAAGTTGGAACAATAAAGCTATACAACAAACAACTAGAGTTGTAAATTCTATTAACATAAGATTAACAGTACAAATTCTGAATAAATATTATCAAGCAAAACAGAAATCTCCAAGTCTGACAATCATTCTACAGGAGACATTCAAACCAGGATCTATTGTTTTAAATGTCTATACCCTTTAATTACAATATGTTTCTATTTCCCTTTATGAATCTTAACTAAAATTACTCAAGTTGGCAATAGAAGCAGAAAGCCATTCATAAGACTAGCAAGGCTATTTTATTAATGAGAAATTACATAACAATTTCAGCAAATTACAGCGTTCCCTTCTTACAGTCTCTTAATATTTATAGAAATTGAAGTTGTCATGCTAGAGAGTCCATTTTGAAACTGAGAGTTTCTATTATATGCAGCAATCAATTCTAAATTGTTTTAGCTCAATTACAGAAGGGCTTTTGAAGTTATATTCATCTTTATTCATAGGTCAACCATGTCTAGAACTTGACCTAAAAGCTCAAATAACTGAACAAAACTATATTTAACAATGTCTTAATTCCAAACCACTGAGTCACAACATTGACATTTTGTCTCTAGTACACTAACAAAGGGGAAAAGAAAGGTGGGGAGCATACTGGGAACTATTTAAAGGGCCTGCCTGTATTAAAAGGAAGTGCTATAGAAAATGATCAAAGAATATACTAATGCCTTAAAGGAATCAAAGACAAAGCCTATAACTAAGTACTAGGACGAGATTATAAATAGCATGCCAATGTTCAAAAACTGAAATCCCACACTTCCTATGACCACATTATTTCACTGCATCTCCATTTCATGGAGTCTGGATTTTTAAAAGTAATTAATAATTTTGATTTTTTCCAAACCATTACACAGAAAATCTACTTCCAAATTATAATTCTCAAATCAGCAATCTTTGGCTTTTTTGCCTTAAGCTTATATTGAAATAAACGTAGATTTACAAAATAGATTTACAGACACAGTACAGAGTTCTGTACACCCTTCACACAGTTTCCCCTAAAGTTCACATCTTACAAAATTATGGCAACATTTGTCAAATCTAAGGAATTAAAATTGATTCATTATTTCAACTAAGCTTCTGTTTTTCCACTAACATCTTTTTTCAGTTTCTAGGACAATCCAAGGTACCTCGTTGTAATTAATGATTTTTTTTTTTTACTTTTGCTATGTGCTACACTACACTTCTATGTCCTCTTAATGATATCATTATGATTATTATAGAAAATAAACCTGAAATTCCCAGGAAAATATGATTATTTGGTAGTAGAGAAAAGTTACATGAAGAATCATGTAAATATGATATTTCTACTAATGTATTAAGAGAAAATGAAGTAAATCACTAAGATATGGCCCACTGCCTATTTGCCAAGATATGAGATCAAATGACTTAATGTTCCAGAAATAGCTCTTCAAAAGTGCCTGGTCACTCAACTTTTCTCAAGATTCTCAGTCATAAAATATAAAGTAAATCTTTTCAATTAATTCTGTAATTAATATAAAGTACTATTATAATCAGATAATCCAGTTTTTCAAATATATATAAAAATTACTTTCTTGTCATTTTCAACTTTCATTTTTTAATTACTGTGTATTTGTACTAAGATAACAAAAGAAAACTAATTTCAGAGAAAGTAATTGCATGATTTATTAATATTATTATCTTTAGTTCAAATTTAATACAAGTTTTAAGATGAAAAAAAAAAGTTCCAGAAATACAAGAAATGACACAATGAATACAACTGATGAAAAGTGCTTCACATTCTTTTCTGAGTACACACTGCTGTGGAAATTATTAAATATTAAATAGTCACAAACAAGTGAATCTCATTGGGGTCATAGCCTTTTTGATGGAAAAACAGTAATCAAGAATTTCGTGTTAGAAGATTTTTGAAAGGTAAAGTGTCCATGTGTGTCAGTTTCCCCAAGAGAATCCCAATTTATGCCCACAGTTTCGGTGCCCTAACCAATTTATCATGTATCCTTGATTTTTCATTTTCCGATGATTTTTTTGTGGGTCCACTGAAATAAGCTGGGACACATTTGTAATTTTTATTCAGGCCCTGGAATGAGCTCACAGAGTTATGTATGAGATGCACAGGTAGTGAAGCCAGTTATCAATTTCACATACAGTTAACATCTAAAAGACACCTACCAGGAACCTACCTCTTATAAGTATCATAACTGACACCTGACTCTGAAAGAGAGTATCCACAAGAAATACCCAGTGCTGCTTCCCCTGCTTATAACTTACTCAAATACACCAACAGAAAAGAAAGTACAGAAAGTGTTTTTTTTAATATGTTACTCTAGATTTGATTTCTCATCTACATAAAATGACTTTTTAAAAAAATCTTAGTTCTGATTCAAAATATTTTTACACAGTCAAGGTAAAGTGATGAATACTTTGTTGGTTCCATTAACAGAAGAAACTCAAAATTTAACGATTTCACCTTTCCATCAGTGTCAAATAGAAAAATCAGTTCCAATAATGGCTTGTTTGCTCCACCTAATCTGTGAAATCAAAGATTTTGAGTGTTCATCCTATACAACATGAAACACCTGATACTGCTGTAATTGCTATTTCAATTCAGTTAAAAAGTTCAACAATAAAGATAAAATTATAATTGGTGCCATTATTCAGAACAGTTAAGTTTTATGTTACCATGAACACTTAATCGGTGAGTAACAAACTACCTACTGCTCCTAAGAGATACAAGATTAGGGTGACAGTCTCTGGTCACATTTTCATCAACTGATCAAATGTACCCTGTTTTATGTATGTTTCTGTTTCAAGATATTTAATACACATTGATTTTAATATATATTGATTCCCTAACAACTCACATTTAACAGCACTATAACATAGGTCTGAAAGAAGCTTTCTGAAATACGTATATTTTTTCTGTAGCTACATGATAGCCTTCTTGCACTAAGGAACACTACACAGAATTTCAGGTCTATGCTTGATAGTAACTTTGCTGTTTAAATTTTTAATTGAAAAGAAGCACCCCCCAAGAAACCCCCCTGAAACATAGCATAGACCCCATAAAAGACACTTATTTACAATATCAGAGCTAAAAGAAGGCAGAACATAAGTGTTCACATAAAAATGTATGTTGAGGGCTGGGGTTGTGGCTCAGCAGCAGAGCACTCGCCTCGCACGTGCGCGGCCCAGGTTCGATCCTCAGCACCATGTAAACATAAATGCATTGCATTGTGTACAACTAAAGTAAATAAATAAATATTTTTAAAAAAATGTATGTTGAGCAATCCAAATTTTGGCACTATTCTGTTGTTTGTAGTCATTCACTGGAATGAATGAACAAATGCTCCATGAGTATTGATTTTAAAGTTATAACTAAGTTAAGAAGAATGGAAAAGTTCACGAAAATAAAATCTGTGAATGAGAGCCAATTCTATTACAGCTACAAATTTTGGGGAAGCCTAAAGAGCATCAGAGTAAAAATAACATTTTCACTAAAATAAAAACAATTATGAAACAAACTTGGACTTGAGTTGTTGTTCATGTATAATTCATAACTGTGTCCAAATAAACTCTAATATACCACTACATAAAAACTGAAGCAATTTCATGATTCCATCTACAGAAGTTATCAAAGTTTATGAAAATTTACACACATATAAAGAAAGGGAATTAAAATATTTTTGTGACAAAGATGTCAAATGTAAAAAATACTTCATCATAGTAGTATATGTTTTCTTTTTGTTACCTGTCTTAGAATTCTTTGAATCTTTTAAGATCTACTAGGCAAAATCAATAACACTGATGATTTTCAATCATTTTCTAAATCCTGAATTCATGTTGTTCAGAGTCAGTTGTAAATAGCTATGGATTAAAAATGTGTGTCCCCCTGAAAAATTATCATGCTGAAGTCCTAATACCCAATGTCACAGTATTTGGAGGTGTGGAATTTGGGAGGGGATTAAAGTTATATTAGGGCATGCAGTTGGGACACTCATGATGATATTAATGCCTTCATAAAAAGATAAGGCAAATCTATTTCTGTTTCTCCCTTCCCTCCTCTCCACGTACACACAAATAAAGTGCCATGTAAGAACATAAGATCAAATCAGTTCTGCAACCAGGAATTAGGCCCTTGTAAAACAATGAGTCTGCCAATACCTTGGTCTTAGACTTCTTGGTCTTGAGAACTATAAGAAATAAATGCTTGGGGCTGGGTTGTGGCTCAGCGTAGAGCACTTGCCTCACATGTGTAAGGCACTGGGTTCAATCCTCAGCACCAAATAAACAAAATAAAGGTATTTGTCCAACTATAACTAATATATATATTTAAAAATTTCTTAAAAAACAAATAAATGCTTATTACTTAAGTCATCCAATTTATGGTATTTCATAATAGCAGTCCAAATTAAGACTTAAATCTTTTAATTCAGAATATAGTTTATTTAAGGGAAACCTATTTTTTTTTACTTAATTTTATAATATGTGAGAGAATGAAATAAACCTAAGAAAGCCTAAAAATTACCAGGATATAAATTTGGTAAATTTTTCAAGAACTGTAAAAGAGATACAACTTACGTAACAAGTTTTGTCTTCTAAAAATTTTGTTGATTAGAAGAATTTGAAATAGAATAAAAAAGATAATACCTGTGAAATACTACACGCTGGAATGCTTACATATTAAACTATTTTTAAAAATTAAAATATTAAAATAATCTTAATTTGCTAAAATTTGCTGTGTAATAAACAGGTACCTTAGTATGTATAATTCAAGAGCCTATTCTACAAATTTTAAATCATAATTAACAGTGAATAGGAGTTGTTGGAAAAAAAAATCAACAAAATTTTTCAAATTTTTCAATGTTTTCAAATTTAGCAACCACAAAATGCAACTTTGAAAAAAAAAACACTTTTATGAGACAATTAAAAATAACAAAATTTTTAAAATACATCTTTTTAGAAATACATAAATTTTATGGCTAAAATACTAATATATATATATGAACATTAACTGAGAATTTCATTTATGTTCTTTTTGATGTTGAGAAACTCAACAAAACAGTTTTTGTTTTGCTTTAATGAACATAGATAAATGTTAATATTTCGGAATAATTTTTTTTTGGGGGGGGGGCTACCGGGGATTGAATTCAGGGGAGATCCCAAGTGCTGGGATTACAGGCGTGCACCACCCGCCTGGCTAGAATAGTATCTTCACTTCAATACAGCCCACAAGGGCCACCCCTAGCCCTGCAGGCACTCCAGCCTCACCCGGCCCCACTTTCCCGTTACTTACTGTGCTCTGAACGCTGTAGCCAGGCAGCTGTGAGGACTGAGGAAAACCTAGGCTTCCTCACGGCGTGTGCATCATGGCGGAGTGAAGTCCTGGACCGGCGTTCCGGAAATCAGAAGGTCTGGCAGCCTGGCGCAGGCGCATGCTGCCACAGGCTCCGCCCCCAGCGCACAGCGAGAGAGACGGGGCGTCCTAGCCCTCCCCATCTTGCAACAACCTCCTCCCACTTCCTAGTCTGGCCCCTTGGCACAGGCTTGGAAGGCCTGTGCTTCAGTATGGCCATGGGGTTTGTTTTAGAGACAGGGTGCTCTTGAGTTGCAAAGTGCTATGCTTGCTTTGCACTCAAGATCCTCCTGTTAACTGGGGCCGGTGGCCCATGCCTGTAATCCCAGCACTTGGGAGACTGAGTTAGGAGGGTCGCGAGTTCAAAGCCAGCCTCAACAATAGCAAGGCAATTAGCAACTCAGTGAGACCCTGTCTCTAAATAAAATACAAAAAAGGGCTGGGGATGTACCCAGTGGTTGATTGTCCTGTATAACTAATTATGAAAAAAAAAAAAAAAAAAGAAGTTGTGGACTGCTACTGTTTAGAAGTACTCAGTGGGTTGATAAAAGTAGAGCAAAGAGAGGTTAATAAAGCTTTTTTTTTTCCCCCTGCACACAAGATAATTTTTTTCTAGGCAGTGCATCCTTTGAAGTGGCTTATTTCTGTAGGTTTTGGATATCTTGAAGACCTGTCATGTCATTGATAAATTCTAGACACCCCTCCCCTCTGTCTCTGGTACTGGGGGGTTGGATCCAGGAGTGCTTTACCACTGAGCTACTTCGCAAGTCCTTTTTATTTTGAGATGGGGTCTGTCTCGCTAATGTGCTGAGCCTGACCTTGAACTTATGTTCCTCCTGCCTCAGCCTCTCGCATTGCTAAAATTATAGGCATGCACTAACATGCCTGGCCTTTTCAGGATTCTTAATTTATTTCTCTCTTTCTTTTCTTCTTCTTCTTCTTCCTTTTATGTGTTGCTAAGGATTGAACCCAGTGCCTCACATATGCTAAGGCAAGTATTCTGGCACTGAGCTGTAGAGCCCCAGCTTCATTTCTTGAATATAAGCATATAACCACGGAGGTTATGTGCCATTACTTTGGTGTTTTTTTTTTTTTTTTTTTTTTTTTTTTTGTGTGTGTGTGTGTGTGTGTGTGTGTGTGTTTACTTTATTTCAATTATTACTTTGGCTAATTTTTTTGAGTTTTGGAACAAAATAGAAGAAGGAAGATTAAATCTAGGCACTACAATCAATCATAAGTCACAAATTTGACATAATGTAATTTGTATAAATTATTTTTTATGAAATAAAGTACCTGGTTGTGGATCACATGTCATAGTGCTGAAATTTTTGTTTGAAATAATTTCAGACACGAAGAGGACCACTGCCGGCATGAGGAAGAAATGATCCAACATAGAGAACAGGAGGAATTGAGGCAACAGCAAGAAGGCTTTAAACCAAACTATGTGGAAAATGTAAGTAAAATATAGTTAACCAAAAAGAATTTATATTATCAAGTGGGTGAAATGTATTTGGAATTTTTTTAGATTTTGATTTATATAATAGTATATTTTCCTCTCTGAAGTTGCCATGCTTAACCTCTTGCAGATAACAAAATTAGTTTCTGAATGCAATATGTTTTATGAAATGGATGGTCCTTTTTATTCTCCCTATTTTAACTGTCCTTCTAAAAAATATAAGCTGTTAAATTAGAAATCCTAACTATATGCATCATCTTCTGACTTTTTACCATATACTGATACTATCAAGCATACTGATACTAGCAAGTCTTTATTCTGGAACATTTTAGATATATACAAATGGAAACTACTATATGCCCATCATCCATACATAAGTTACAAATAAATAATTGTTTCTTTTTCAACTTTAAGTATACATATTTTCTTTCCCAAACTATTCTGTTTGAAATATATAACTTTATATAGTTTCACATATATTTTTAGTAGGTATTTCTAAAAACGTGTACTTTTCTTTTAAATACCTGTAGCATATCTTAAAAATGGCTAGTTTTTATTAACTAATTAAAGCTGAGGTTTACATAGGTCTTATAAATATTTTTTTACAATTGATTTTGAATTGCCTGATTTTTCTCTCTCATTTCCTTTTTTGGAAAAAAAAGCCTCACTATACATAGTATCTCACATGCGGAGTTTTTATAATTACATCAGTGCAGTGATGATTTAACACATTCCTGTGTTTCTGAGTTTTCTGCAAACTAAGATTAGTTCAAAAGACTTAATCTGACTCAGGTTTTGGTTTTGGAGGGGAAAATGGTGAAGCAAACAAGACTATTTCAGATACATTAAAATCAGCAAGTTCTTAATGATAATGTATGAAGAGTTATTACATTTTTCATCTTGAAAGAATGCCGACATAACCCATTATTCTGAAGAATATCTACTATTGTTTTTTTTTTCCTCTGATGTTGGGAGCCATGATACTTCAATAAGAAGCTTTAACTTCTTTAGTAAGTTTCTGAGGCTAAAAATATTAACAGTTCAAATTATTGACTCTTTTTTCCCTGACCTTTCTGTCCTTATTCTTATGAAATTTTAAAACTTTTTTATTACAATACTTAGAAAAATACATATTAAGTTGTATAATAATAACAAAGAATATTTATCTCACTATCAGGTAAATATCCTTTGAATAAAAATTATGTAGCCTTTAAGTTTAATCAGAAAAAGTTTTCATTCTTTTTGTGGTATACTAAAGGTTTAATTTAATTGAGTTTTAAATTCCATTACTGAATCAATTGAGTAATTTTAAAAAGCATTCTGAGTAATTTCTACCATTATTTTGTAATTCTCTTTTCCTCCTTTTATAATTAGTAGACATTTTAAACTGTCATCTTGGATTTTTTGATTGATATATTTGCACAAAAATCTGTTAGATTTGTCAATTTGAGGATAATTTATGTTGTTATTAAAGAAAATGGAATATTTGAGTTTTCCAGGCCCATATTTTAAAAAATAGCAACTACTGGTATTATCTTCAAATATAATCACATGTAAACCATATGTGATGAATTTCTTAAGGAATCTTTCATTGAGAATTAGAAATTTCTACTTGTTCCTTTTATTTACCTGAATATTTACTAAAGGATTTTCTTATAGTAAAATTGATACAATTAACTTAATGTTTTTCTGCAATGACTTTTATATTTTTGGAGTGAATGTATAGCTATTTGAATGCCATATGCATAAATAATCAATTTAGGGGACTAGAAGGAAATAATTAAGTTAAATATATGGCTAATTTTACTTTTCTAAAAAGCTATTGGAAATATTGCTACATTTTAGAATTGAATTACTACAAGTTCTAAGTTAATTTATATTTTAAGCTGAGTGTGGTGGTGCATGCCTGTAATCCCAGCAATTTAGCAAGATCCTATCTCAAAATAAAAGTAAGAAGAACTGGAGATGTAGCTCCCATGGATTCAATCCCTACTTCCATGGGCTGGGGCTGTGTGTTTTGTATTTAAAATTCATTTTATTGTTGTATAAAGTATAAAATATTACAAATATCCAAAGAACTTTGAAAACAGATGTTTAGATATTAAAAATACTCACGTATTGTTTTATGAGATTATAGTCTTAGAAAAGGATTAAAAGATAAAACATTCATTTTTTTAAGATTATTTATTTACTTATTCATAATGCACAAGTATATCATCTTTTTACATACAACTGCTTGTATACAAAGTATATAAGTACCATTCAGATCTTTAATCATGCATTTAGGATAATGATATCCATCTCATTCAACCACCATTTTCCCCCCTTTCCCCCCCTGCTCCCTCCCTTGCCCTCCCTTTCCTTTGACCATTCTAGTGTTCCTCTAATCCTATGTACCCCCATCCAATCACACTGTGAACTAACCTCCTTATATCAGAGAAAACATTTGGTGTTTGGATTTTTGAGATTGACTAATTTCATTTAGCATTATATTCTCCAACTTCATCCATTTACCTGCAAATGCCATTATTTTATTCTCTCTTATTGCTGAGTAAAATTCCATTTTGTATATATACCACATTTTCTTTATCCATTCATCTACTGAGGGACATCTAGGTTGGTTCCACAACCTAGCTATTATGAATTGTGCTGCTATAAACATTGAAGTGGCTGTGTCACTGTAATATGCTGTTTTTAAGTCTTTTGGGAACAGACCCAGGAGTGGGATGGCTGGGTCATAGGGTGGTTCCATTCCCATTTTCCCAAGAAATCTCCATACTGCTTTCCATAGCGGTTGCACCATTTTGCAGTCCCACCAGCAATGTATGAGTGTGCCTTTTTCCCCACATCCTCTCCAACATTTATTGTTGTTTGTGTTCTTGATAGCTGCCATTCTGACTGGAGTGAAATGAAATCTTAGAGTAGTTTTTATTTGCATTTCTCTAATTGCCAGAGAGGTTGAGCATTTTTTCATGTATTTGTTGATTGATTGTATATCTTCTTCTGAGAAGTGTCTTTTCAGTTCCTTAGCCCATTTATTGATTGGGTTATTTTCTTTTTTGGTGTAAAGTTTTTTGAGTTCTTTATATATTCTAGAAATTAGTGCTCTATCCGATGTGCATGTATTAAATATTTGTTCCCAGTTAGTTGGCTCTCTATTCACCTCACTGATTGTTTCTTTTGCTGAAAAGAAGCTTTTTAGTTTAAATCTATCCCATTCATTAATTCTTGGTATTAATTCTTGCACTACAGGATTCTTATTAAGGAACTTGGGGCCTAATCCGACATGTTGGAAATTGGAGCTTACTTTTTTTCTATTAGGCGTATTGTCTCAGATCTAATTCCTAGGTCCTTGATCCACTTTGAATTGAGTTTTGTGCATGGTGAGAGATACAAGTTTAATTTCATTTTGTTGCATATGGATTTCCAGTTTTCCCAGCACCATTTGTTGAAGAGGCTATCCTTTCTCTACTGTACATTTTTTGCACCTTTGTCTAATATAAGATAACTGAAATTATATGTATTAGTCTCTGTGTCCTCAATTCTGTACCATTGGTCCACCCATCTGTTTTGGTGCCAATACCATGCTGTTTTAGTTACTATTGCTCCATAGTATAATTTAAAGTCTGGTATGGTGATGCCACCTGCTTCACTTTTCTTGCTCAGGATTGCTTTGGCTATTCTGGGTCTCTTATTTTTCCAGATGAATTTCATGATTGATTTTTCTATTTCTTTGAAATATGACATTGGAATTTTGATTGGAATTGCATTAAATCTGTATAATGCCTTTGGTAGTATGGACATTTTGACAATATTGATTCTACCTATCCAAGAACAAGGTAGGTCTTTCCATCTATTGAGTTCTTCTATGATTTCTTTCTTTAGTGTTCTATAATTTTCTTTATAGAGGTCTTTCACATCTTTTGTTAAGTTGATTCCCAGGTATTTTTTTTTTTTTTTTTTTGATGCTATTGTAAATGGGGTCGTTTTCATCATTTCCCTTTCAGAGGTTTTGTCACTGATGTTAAAAAATGCCTTTGACTTATGGGTATTGATTTTGTATCCTGCTACTTTGCCAAATTCATTTACTAGTTGTAAAAGTTTTCTGGTAGAGTTTTTTGGGTCTTCTAGGTATATTATCATGTCATCAGCAAATAGTGCTAATTTGAGCTCTTCTTTTCCTATGTGGATCCCTTTAATTTCTTTCGTCTGTCTAATTGCTCTGGCCAGGGTTTCCAGTACTATGTTAAATAGCAATGGTGAAAGGGGGCATCCCTGTCTTGTTCCAGTTTTTAGAGGAAATGCTTTCAATTTTTCTCCATTTAAGATAATGTTAGCTCTGGGCCTTGCATAAATAGCTTTTATAATGTTGAGATATGTTCCTGATATTCCTAGTTTTTCTAGTGTTTTGAACATAAAGGGGTGTTGTATTTTGTCAAATGCTTTTTCTGCATCTATTGAGACAATCATATGATTTTTATCTTTAAGTCTATTGATGTGATGTATTATGTTTATTGATTTCCGAATATTGAACCAGCCTTGCATCCCTGGAATAAAACCCCACTTGATCGTGGTGCACTATCTTTTTGATATGTTTTTGTATCCAATTTGCCAGAATTTTGTTGAGGATTTTTCCATCTATGTTCATTAAAGATATTGGCCTGAAGTTTTCTTTTTTGGATGAGTCCTTGCTTGGCTTTGGAATTAATGTAATATTGGCCTCATAGAGTCTGGAAGAGCTCCCTCTTTTTCCATTTCTTGAAATAGTTTGAAGAGCATTGGTATTAATTCTTCTTTGAAAGTCTTGTAGAACTCAGCTGTAAACCCATCAGGTCCTGGACTTTTCCTTGTTGGTAGCTTTTTGATGACCTCTTCTATTTCGCCGCTTGTAATTGATCTGTTTAAATTGTGTATAGCCTCCACATCGAGTTTAGGCAAATCATATGACTCTATAAATCTGTCAATGCATTCAGTATTTTCTATTTTGTTAGAGTACAAGTTTTCAAAGTAATTTCTAATTATATTCTGTATATCTGAGGTGTTTGTTGTGATATTCCCTTTTTCATCACGAATGTTAGTAATTTGAGTTTTTTCTCTTCTTCTTTTTGTTAGCATCGCTAAGGGTCTGTCAATTTTGTTTATTTTTTCAAAGAACCAACTTTTAGTTTTGTCAATTCTTTGAATGGTTTCCTTAGTCTCAATTTCATTAATTTCTGCTCTGATTTTAATTATTTCCTGTCTTCTGCTACTCTTGGTGTTGGTCTGTTCTTCTTTTTCTAGTGCTTTGAGGTGTGATGTTAAGTCATTTATTTGTTGGTTTTTTTTTTCCTTTTAAGGAATGAACTCAGTGCAATGAAGTTTCCTCTTACTACTGCCTTCATAGTGTCCCAGAGATTTCTATACGATGTATCTGTGTTCTCATTTACCTCTAGGAATTTTTTGATCTCCTTTTGATGTCTTCTTCAACCCCTTGTTCATTCAGTAGCATGTTGTTTAGCTTCCAGTTGATGGAGTAGTTTTTCTTATTCCTTGTTTTGTCGTTGATTTCCAATTTCATTCCTTTATGGTCCGATAGCATGCAGGGTAGTATCTCTATTTTTTTATATTTGCTGAGAGTTGCCTTGTGACATAATATATGGTCTATTTTGGAGAAGGAGCCATGTGCTGCTGAGAAAAAAAGTGTATTCTTTTACTGCGGGATGAAATATTCTATATATGTCCGTTAAGTCTAAGTTATTAATTGTTTTAAGGAGGCCTACGGTTTCTTTGTTTAGCTTTTGTTTGGATGATCTATCTATTGGTGAGAGAGGTGTGTTGAAATCCCCTAGAATAACTGTGTTGTGGTCAATTTTACTCTTGAACTTGAGAAGAGTTTGTTTGATGAATGTAGGTGCTCCATTATTTGGGGCATATAGATTTATGATTGTTATATCCTGTTGATGAATGGTTCTTTTAAGTAGTAAGAAATATCCATCTTTGTCCATTTTGATTAGTTTTGGCTTGAAGTCTACCTTATTTGATATAAGAATGGAAACCCTGCTTGCTTCCGCAGGCCATGTGAGTGATAAGACTTTTCCCAGCCTTTCACCTTCAGTCTATTGATGTCTTTTTCTATGAGGTGTGTTTCTTGGAGACAGCAAATTGTTGGGTCATTTCTTTTAATCCATTCAGATAATCTGTGTCTTTTGAATGGTGAGTTTAGGCCGTTAACATTCAGGGTTATTATTGAAATGTGATTTTTATTCCCATCCATTTTTATTTGTATTATGATCTTTAGCTTGATTTGGTTTCTCTTCTGGTTGGTATTTCCCTTAGTTTAATATCTCCCTTTGTTGATTTTCGTTGTTATTTTTCTCTTCTTCTTCATGAAAAATTTTGCCCAGGATGTTCAGAAGTGCTGGCTTTCGAGCTGCAAAATATTTTAACTTTTGCTTGTCGTGGAAGGTTTTTATTTCATCTTCGAATCTAAAGCTCAGTTTTGCTGGATATAAGATTCTTGGTTGACATCCCTTTTCTTTCAGAACTTGAAATATGCTATTCCAGGATCTTCTTGCTTTTACGGTCTGGGTAGAAAAGTCTGAACATAGTCTGATTGGTTTCCCCTATATGTAATCTGCTTCCTTTCTCTTGTGGCTTTTAATATTCTCTCCTTGCTCAGTATATTAGGCATTTTCATTATAATGTGTCTTGGTGTGGATCTGTTGTGATTTTGTATGTTTGGTGTTCGGTAAGCCTCTTGAACTTGGTTTTCCCATTCATTCCTCAAGTTTGGAAATTTTCTGTAATTATTTCATTAAATAAATTGTTTATTCCTTTGGCTTGAAACTCTGCCCCTTCTTCTACCCCAATCACTCTTATGTTTGGTCTTTTTATGTTGTCCCATAATTCTTGGATGTTCTGTTCTTGGTTTCTTACCATTTTTGCTGTGTAATCTGTATTTTTCTCTAGGTATATATTTTGTCCTCATTGTCTGAGGTTCTTTCTTCCAAGTGATCTACTCTGTTGGTGAAACTTTCGATTGAGCTTTTATTTTGGTTTATTGCTTCTTTCATTTCCGGAATTTCTGTTTGGTTTCTCTTTAGAGCCTCTATCTCCCTACTGAAGTAATCTTTTACTTCCGGTATTTGTTTATGGAGTTCTTTGCCAAAATGATCTTTTGCCATCTATACTTGCTCCCTCATCTCATTTTTTAGTTCATTCTTAAGTTCCGCAAGCATTTGGCAAATGTAATTTCTAAATTCCATCTCTGTCATTTCACCAACTGTGCATGCCATGGAATCTACTGAGGAGGTATATTGATTTGTTTGTGCCACTTTCCTTCCTTGTTTCTTCATCTTGCTTTTATGTCTATTCTTCTTGCACTATGGGACCTTGACTATTTTGATTTTACCTTAGAACCTTACGTTGTTCCGGTAGTACAATGCTATCAGATCCCCTTATATTTCCTTTACACTTTAAAATCAGACACTTTCTATTCAGAGAATCCCAGTTTGATCACAATGTACAGATTTAGTTAACCTAGATAGTGTTTCCAATTTAGTCTGTAAGCTTCTAATGGGGCTTTATAGATTCAAGTAATGGACACAGAGATGATATGTTTAGTAAGAGGGAAGTGAGTGAACTGACTTGTTCTTTCTTAGAAAGTATGAAAAGAGTGTTCTATGGTGAAGGAGCCCTAATTAGGAAGGGCTGTTGTAGCTAGCTGGAAGCCAAAAGTTCCACCTGATATGTATGTGACGCACCTGTAGGCACCCGCAAACCTGAAGGTATATAACCGGGTGAAAGCGGTCCGAGTTAGGAGAACGGAGAATTCAGTCAGCCGGGCAGTCACTCGGTCGGTCAGAAGAATCAGAGCGGCCAGAACGTAGGCAGAGCGGTTACAGAAGAGAAACCAGATAGAAGACAGAAGAGAAACCAGATAGAAGAATGACTGGTCAGAGTTAGGCCGAGACTCCTGAGGAAGACAGAAGACAGAAGAATGAAGAAAGAAGAGAGAAGAAAGAAGCTCTAATCTTTCTCTAAGCTAAGCTCTATCTTTCTTTCTACTCTTTCTTCTACTCTAAGCTAAGAAGACAAGAAGAAAAGCTCGCTCTAATCTTTCTCTCTAAAAATCTTTCTTTCCCTTTCTAAGCTCTAAGAAAGTAGAAGTAAAAGCTCGCTCTAATCTTTCTCTCTAAAAATCTTTCTTTCCCTTTCTAAGCTCTAAGAAAGTAGAAGTAAAAGTAGTAAAAGCTTAACTCTGCCTCCGAGAGTTTTCCTCCCAGTTTTCGGTACCAGGTAGCTTACACTATGGAAGTGGTTTAGTATCAGCAGATGAGAGAGGAAATAGTGAATGATTAGGTAGAAAGACCAATTTATATATAAACCTAATTTATGCAGCAGTTGAGAGAAGAAATAAAGAAAGATGGAGAAAAAGGAAAAAGAAAAAAAGGATAAAAAAAAAGGAAGAAAAAGAAAAACGTGACCAAGGAGTAGAAATTAGTATGAGAGAAGTGAGTCTAGAAAATAGAGAATACACTATATATAACACCACTTTGCTATATAATTCAATTGTACTCGTTCAAAAAAATCTCAATTTCTGCGTATAACTTGTTTTTGCCTTTGTTGGGTATGCAATGGCAGGGTGTAAATAGGGAAGATGAAGGAAGAAGAAAAAATACTAAAGTAAGAAGGAAGAAAAGAAAGAAAGCAAAGAGGAGCAGAAGCAAACAAACACACTGTCAATCAAAACAAAACAAAAAAAAAAAAACCAGAAACTAACAAACAACCCCCCCCAAGAAAAACAAAAAAAAAAAACAAACAAAAACATTGAAACCAGGAATAAGTCTCAAGCCAAATGAACCCTTGGAAGCCCTTCTTATTTCCCTTCCAGATTAAGCCAATTGACCCAGAACCTATCCAGTCAGCAATCCTGTTAGTGGAATCCAGGCTGCACCTTTGGCCCTTTGCAGAATGGCACAGTGGAAGAGTGGAGGGGGCTTATCCTCAGGATGAGCCCTGCGTTCAACAGCAGGGAGCTGCCACTCTGGGCCCTGCAGGCCAGGCAAAGTGGAGGCTGGATCTCTCCTTCCCGCAGGCGGGCGGATGCCTACCTCTTGCTGTGGTCACCGCTGGGCGGGTCGTGGGGAGTAGAAGTGGTGCTTCCCCAGGTCTGGCCCTGCGTGCAGCAGCAGGGATCTGCCACTCTGGGCCCTGCAGGCCAGGCAAACTGGAGGCTGGATCTCTCCTTCCCGCAGGCGGGCAGATGCCTCTATATTCATTTATTAAGATTCTATATTTCAGGGAGTTGAAGGAAGCACATGTTGCATATTTTGAAGCATCATAATCAAATTAATTTGGCTAGAATAGAATTCAGCAAAATATACTCTGGTACTGTGGTCCATTTTTATACTATTTCATCACAGAGATAAGAATGGTATTTCCAGGCGCGGTGGTGCACGCCTATAATTCCAGCTCTTGGGAGGCTGAGGCAGGAGGATCACGAGTTCAAAGCCAGCCTCATCAATGGCGAGACACTTAGCAACTCAGTGAGACCCTGTCTCTAATAAAATACAAAAAAGGGCTGGGGATATGGCCCAGTGGTTGAGTGCCCCTGAGTTCAATCCCCAGTACAAAAAAAAAAAAAAAAAAAAAAAAAAAAAAAAAAAAGAATGGTATTAATCTTTTCATAAAAAGAAGAAAACTGGGCTTGCAAATGTAGGCCAAGTCACTCCATTTAACTCCATTGGCTGAGGGAGAAGAATCGCTTGAGCCCAGGGTTTGATGCCAGTGTGGGCAACATAAGAAGACTCCAGGACAAAAAATTAAAAATAAAAAGAATATTAGGCAGACTACTTCTGATCCACAGTAATTTAAAATATTTGCTTTCTGCTTCTTTATAGAAAAAGTATATTGAATCTTAGAGTGAAATGTTTGTGATTTCTTAGCATTAGTATTTATGTTAGGTTATAAAGTTACCATGCTCTCAATTTTCTGAAGAGCAAATAGTACATAAAAGCCCCATGGGGTGGCACTCACCTGTAATCCCAGCGGCTCAGGAGGCTGAGACAGGAGGATTGAGAGTTCAAAGCCAGCCTCAGTAGTGGCGAGGTGCTAAGCAACTCAGTGAGACCCTGTCTCTAAATAAAATACAGAATAGGCCTGGGGATGTGGCTCAGTGGCTAAGTATCCCTGAGTTCAATCCCAGATACCAAAAAAATAAAAAGTATGTAAGTAAACTGATAATTTGTGTGACAGAGGTATTAAATGTTTATGAGGAAATATCTTTTTTTTAATGTTTTTGAGATTAGAAATTGTATGAATAGGCATAAGGCTTTCATAATTTTGTTATTTCATTTTATTTAGTTCCTAGCTTCATAATGTTTCTTGCCAATGTAAAACTAATCATGCACTAAAAATTAACAAATGCTCTTTACCTCTCTTGATACCTCTTTTGACTGCACTTTGGAAAACATTTTGTTAATAGGAATATATTAGGGCAGTTTTCTGAGTTAGTCTACCTTTACTTTCATAAACTGTCATTGGAAAAATTGTTAAACAATTTTAATCCTTTTGTTTTTGTTTTTTCTTTTTTGTTTGTTTGTTTTTGTTGTTTTGTTTTAAAGCTTTGAAGTTAGGCCCTCTTATATGCTTTCTCTTTTTTCATTGTTGAGTTTAAAGGGAGGAGTCAAATGGTAAGAGTTCAGCTCGCCCAATAATAAAAGTAGAATTTTCTTGGTTAGTTTTTTTTTTAAATTTATAATAGTAGTATGTATTACAATTCATAGTGCACATATATAGCATCTTTTTACATACAACTGTTTGCATACAAAGTATATACATACCATTCAGATCTTCAATCATGCATTTAGGATAATGATATCCATCTCATTCAACCACCTTTTCTTTTTTTTTCTCCCCCCCTTGCACCCTCCTTTCCCCCTCCCTTCCCTTTGACCATTCTAGTGTTCCTCTAATCCTCCTATGTACCCCCATCCAACCCCACTGTGAATCAACCTCCTTTTATCAGAGAAAACATTCGGTATTTGGATTTTTGAGATTGACTAATTTCACTTAGCATTATATTCTCCAACTTCATCCATTTACCTGCAAATGCCATTATTTTATTCTCTTTGATTGCTGAGTAAAATTCTTAGCATTATATTCTCCAACTTCATCCATTTACCTGCAAATGCCATTATTTTATTCTCTCTTATTGCTGAGTAAAATTCCATTTTGTATATATACCACATTTTCTTTATCCACTCATCTATTGAGGGACATCTGTGTTGGTTCCACAACCTAGCTATTATGAATTGTGCTGCTATAAACATTGAAGTGGCTGTGTCACTGTAATATGCTGTTTTTAAGTCCTTTGGGAATAGACCCAGGAGTGGGATGGCTGGATCATAGGGTGGTTCCATTCCCAGTTTTCCAAGGAATCTCCATACAGCTTTCCATAACGGTTACACCATTTTGCAGTCCCACCAGCAATGTATGAGTGTGCCTTTCCCCCCACATCCTCTCCAACATTTATTGTTTGTGTTCTTGATAGCTGCCATTCTGACTGGCGTGAAATGAAATCTTAGAGTAGTTTTTATTTGCATTTCTCTAATTGCCAGCGATGTTGAGCATTTTTTCATGTAATTGTTGATTAATTGTGTATCTTCTGAGAAGTGTCTTTTCAATTCCTTAGCCCATTTATTTTATTGATTGGGTTAGTTTTTTGTTTTTTTGGTGTTAAGATTTTTTGAGAGTTCTTTATATATTCTAGAAATTAGTGCTCTATCTGATGTGCATGTATTAAATATTTGTTCCCAATTAGTTGGCTCTCTATTCACCTCACTGATTGTTTCTTTTGCTGAAAGAAGCTTTTTAGTTTAAATCTATCCCATTCATTAATTCTTGGTATTAATTCTTGCACTACAGGATTCTTATTAAGGAACTTGGGTCCTAATCTGACATGTTGGAAATTGGAGCTTACTTTTTCTTCTATTAGGCGTATTGTCTCAGGTCTAATTCCTAGGTCCTTGATCCCTTTGAATTGAGTTTTGTGCATGGTGAGAGATAAGGGTTGAATTTCATTTTGTTGCATATGGATTTCCAGTTTTCCCAGCACCATTTGTTGAAGAGGCTATCCTTTCTCCACTGTGTACATTTTTGGCGCCTTTGTCTAATATAAGATAGCTGAAATTATATGTATTAGTCTCTGTGTCCTCAATTCTATACCATTGATCCACCAGTCTGTTTTGGTGCCAATACCATGCTGTTTTTGTTACTATTGCTCCATAGTATAATTTAAAGTCTGGTATGGTGATGCCACCTGCTTCACTTTTCTTGCTCAGGATTGCTTTGGCTATTCTGGGTCTCATATTTTTCCAGATGAATTTCATGACTGCTTTTTCTATTTCTTTGAAGAATGTCATTGGGATTTTGATTGGCATTGCATTAAATCTGTATAATGCTTTTGGTAGTATGGACATTTTGACAATATTAATTCTACCTATCCAAAAGCAAGGTAGGTCTTTCCATCTTCTGAGTTCTTCTATAATTTCTTTCTTTAGTGTTGTATAATTTTCGTTATAGAGGTCTTTCACCTCTTTCATTAAGTTGATTCCCAGGGTTTTTTTTTTTTTTTTGATGCTATTGAAAATGGGGTAGTTTTCATCATTTCCCTTTCTGAGGTTTTGTTGCTGATGTACAAAAATGCCTTTGACTTATGGGTATTGATTTTGTATCCTGCTACTTTGCCGAATTCTTTTACTAGTTGTAAAAGTTTTCTGGTAGAGTTTTTTGGGTCTTCTAGGTATATTATCATGTCATCAGCAAATAGTGCTAATTTGAGCTCTTCTTTTCCTATCAGGATCCCTTTAATTTCTTTTGTCTGTCTAATTGCTCTGGCCAGAGTTTCCAGTACTATGTTAAATAGCAGTGGTGAATGGGGGCATCCCTGTCTTGTTTCAGTTTTTAGAGGGAATGCTTTCAACTTTTCTCCATTTAAGATAATGTTAGCTCGAGGCCTTGCATGAATAGCTTATATAATATTGAGATATGTTCCTGATATTCCTAGTTTTTCCAGTGTTTTGAACATAAAGGGGTGTTGTATTTTGTCAAATGCTTTTTCTGCGTCTATTGAGATGATCATATGATTTTTATCTTTAAGTCTATTGATGTGATGTATTATGTTTATTGATTTCTGAATGTTGAACCAGCCTTGCATACCTGGAATAAACCCCACTTGATAGTCGTGCAGTATCTTTTTGATATGTTTTTGTATCTGATTTGCCAGAATTTTGTTGAGGATTTTTGCCTGAAAAATATATTGGCCTGAAGTTTTCTTTTTTGGATGTGTCTTTGCCTGGTTTTGGAATTAATGTAATATTAGCCTCATAGAAAGAGTCTGGAAGAGCTCCCTCTTTTTCTATTTCTTGAAATAGTTTGAAGAGCATTGGTATTAGTTCTTCTTTGAATGTCTTGTAGAACTCGGCTGTAAACCCATCAGATCATGGACTTTTCCTATTTGGTAGCTTTTTTTTTTTGTGTGTGTGTGTGTGTGGTACCGGGGATTGAACTCAGGGGCACTCGACCACTGGGCCACATCCCCAGCCCTTTTTTTGTATTTTTTTTTTATTAGAGACAGGGTTTCACTGAGTTGCTAAGTGCCTCGCCATTGCTGAGGCTGGCTTTGAACTCGTGATCCTCCTGCCTCAGCCTCCCAAAGTGCTGGGATTACAGGCATGCGCCACCGCACCCGGCTAGTTGGTAGCTTTTTGATGACATCTTCTATTTCTTCTCTTGTAATCGATCTGTTTAAATTGTGTATAGCCTCCGGTTCCAGTTTAGGCAAATCATACGACTCTAGAAATCTGTCAATGCTTTCAATATTTCCTATTTTATTAGAGTACAATTTTTCAATGTAATTTCTAATTATATTTTGTATATCTGAGGTGCTTATTGTGTTATTCCCTTTTTCATCACGAATGTTAGTAATTTGAGTTTTTTCTCTTCTTCTTAGCATCACTAAGGGACTGTCAATTTTGTTTATTTTTCAAAGAACCAACTTTTAGTTTTGTCAATTCTTTGCATTGTTTCCTTAGTCTCAATTTCATTAATTTCTGTTCTGATTTAATTATTTCCTGTCTTCTACTGTTCTTTATGTTGATTTGTTCTTTTTCTAGTGCTTTGAGGTGTGATGTTAAGTCATTTATTTGTTGGTTCTTTTTTCTTTTAAGGAATGAACTCAGTGCAATGAAGTTTCCTCTTACTACTGCCTTCATAATGTCCCAGAGGTTTCTATATTATATATCTGTGTTCTTATTTACCTCTAGGAATTTTTTAATCTCCTTCTTGATGTCTTCTTCAACCCCTTGTTCATTCAGTAGCATGTTGTTTAGTTTCCTGTTGCTGGAGTAGTTTTTCTTATTCCTTGTTTTGTCAATGATTTCCAATTTCATCCCTTTATGGTCTGATAGAATGCAGGGTAGTATCTCTATTTTTTTATATTTGCTGAGAGTTGCCTTGTGACATAACATATGGTCTATTTTGGAGAAGGAGCCATGTGCTGCTGAGAAAAAAAGTGTATTTGTTTACTGAGGGATGAAATATTCTATATATGTCCATTAGGTCTAAGTTATTAATTGTTTTAAGGAGGCCTAAAGTTTCTTTGTTTAGCTTTTGTTTAGATGATCTATCCATTGGTGAGAGAGGTGTGTTGAAGTCCCCTAGAATAACTGTGTTGTGGTCTATTTTACTCTTGAACTTGAGAAGAGTTTGTTTGATGAATGTAGGTGCTCCATTATTTGGGGGCATATAGATTTATGATAGTTATATCCTGTTGATGAATGGTTCCCTTAAGTAGTAAGAAATATCTATCTTTGTCCTTTTTGATTAGCTTTGGCTTGAAGTCTACCTTATTTGATATAAGAATGGAAACCCCTGCTTGCTTCTGCAGGCCCATGTGAGTGATAAGACTTTTCCCAGCCTTTCACTTTCAGTCTGTTGATGTCTTTTTCTATGAGGTGTGTTTCTTGGAGACAGCAAATTGTTGGGTCATTTCTTTTAATCCATTCTGATAATCTGTGTCTTATGAATGGCGAGTTTAGGCCATTAACATTCAGGGTTATTATTGAGATGTGATTTTTATTCCCATCCATTTTTATTTGTATTATGGTCTTTAGCTTGATTTGGTTTCTCTTCTGGTTGGTATTTACCTTAGTTTAATGTCTCTCTTTGTTGATTTTCATTGTTATTTTTCTCTTCTTCATGAAATTTTTTGCCCAGGATGTTCGGAAGTGCTGTCTTTCGAGTTGTGAAATCTTTTAACTTTTGCTTGTCGTGGAAGGTTTTTATTTCATCTTCTAATCTAAAGCTCAGTTTTGCTGGATATAAGATTCTTGGTTGACATCCCTTTTCTTTCAGAGCTTGAAATATGCTATTCCAGGATCTTCTTGCTTTTAAGGTCTGGGTTGAAAAATCTGAACATAGTGTGATTGGTTTCCTCCTATATGTAATCTGCTTCCTTTCTCTTGTGGCTTTTAATATTCTCTCCTTGCTCAGTATATTAGGCATTTTCATTATAATGTGCCTTGGTGTGGATCTGTTGTGATTTTGTATGTTTGGTGTTCGGCAAGCCTCTTGAACTTGGTTTTCCCATTCATTCCTCACGTTTGGAAAATTTTCTGTAATTATTTCATTAAATAAATTACTCATTCCTTTGGCTTGATACTCTGCCCCTTCTTCTACCCCAATCACTCTTATGTTTGGTCTTTTTATGTTGTCCCATTATTCTTGGATGTACTGTTCTTAATTTCTTATGATTTTTGCTGTGTAATCTAGATTTTTCACTAGGATATATATTTTGTCTTCATTGTCTGAGGTTCTTTCTTCCAAGTGGTCTACTCTGTTGGTGATGCTTTTGATTGAACTTTTATTTTGGTTTATTGCTTCTTTCATTTCCAGAATTTCTGTTTGGTTTCTCTTTAGAGCCTCTATCTCCCTATTGAAGTAATCTTTTACTTCCTATATTTGATTTTGGAGTTCTTTGTCAAAATGATCTTTTACCACCTGTATTTGCTCCCTCATCTCATTTTTTAGTTCATTCTTAAGTTCCATAAACATTTGGAATATATAATTTCTAAATGCCATTTCTGGCATTTCACCAACTGTGCTTGCCATGGAATCTACAGAGGAGGTATATTGATTTGTTTGCGTCACTTTCTTCCCTTGTTTCTTCATATTGCTTGTGTGTCTTTTCTTCCTGCACTGTGGGACCTTGACTATTTTGATTTTACCTTAAAGCCTTATGTTGCTCCTATAGTACAATGCTATCAGATCCCCTTATAATTCCTTTACACTTTAAAATCTAACACTTTCTATTCAGAAAATCCCAGTTTGATCACAATGTACAGATTTAGTTAACTCAAATATTGTTTCTAGTTTACTCTGTACGCTTCTGATGGGGTTTTATAATTTCAAGTATTGGACACAGAGGTGATATGTTTAGGAAGAAGGAAGTGAGTGTATTGAATTTTTCTTTCTTAGAAAGTTATGAAAAAAGAGTTCTATGGAAGTGGTTTAGTATCAGCAGACAAGAGTGTAAGCTGCCTGTCACGGCCAGCCACGGCGCCGCCACGGGAGGAAAATTCTCGGAGGCAGAGTATAGCTTTTACTACTTTTACTTCTACTTTCTTAGAGCTTAGAGAGGGAAAGAAAGATTTTAGCTTAGAGAAAGATTTCTTCTTGTCTTCTTAGCTTAGAGTCTTAGAAAGAAAGATAAAGATAGAGCTTAGCTTTTAGCTTAAAGAAAGATAGAGCTTAGCTTAGAGAAAGACTAGAGCTTCTTAGAAAGAAAGATAGAGAAAGATTTCTTCTTGTCTTCTTAGCTTAGAGTCTTAGAAAGAAAGATAGAGAAATATTAGAGCTTAGCTTAGAGTAAGATTCTTAGCTTAGAGTAGAGCTTAAAGAAAGATCTCTTCTTTCTTCCTTCTTCTGTCTTCTGTCTTCTGTCTTCCTTGGGAGCCTTGGCCTAACTCTGACCAGTCATTACTTCTTCTATCTGGTTTCTCTTCTGTAACCGCTCTGCCTACGTTCTGGCCGCTCTGATTCTTCTGACCGACCGAGTGACTGCCCGGCTGACTGAATTCTCCGTTCTCCTAACTCGGACCGCTTTCACCCGGTTATATACCTTCAGCTTTTCGGGTGCCTACAGGTGCGTCACATACATATCAGGTGGAACTTATGGCTTCCAGCTAGCTGCAACAGCCCTTCCTAATTAGGGCTCCTTCATATTCCTTCCCTTTAGTTTAAAAAGGTGCTTTAATTCTATTTTCTCTATTTTATTTTCTCTATTTTCTTTTATTTTCTTGTCCCTACCTAGCTTTTCACCTTTTATTTTTGAAAGGGTGGATATTTGAGCCCTTTTTGAGAAGGTGCTGTGGCTTTAAGGAAGCCTAATGCTGAGGAGCAGCTAACGCACCTAGTTAAGCACAATTGCATAAGCGGCTTTGACTTTTTTTTTTTTTTTTTCTCCTCTTCTTTATTTTTCTTTATGGCTTTCTTGCCAAAGCTCAATGGCTTTTTTTTTTTTTTTTTTTTTTCCTGCATGGTTTTTACCATGCTATTTAATTCTCTATTTTCTTTTAAGCTCATGGCTTTTTTCTTTATACTAAAGCTCAAGGCTTTTTCTCTATATTTTTTATGGCTTTTGGCTGGCTACTCGGCTTCGGCTTTTGGCCGGCTACTCTGCTTCAGCTTAATTCTTAACTGGCTTCAACTGAGTCAGAGGCTATGCTCTCTTGTTTCTACTCTTTTTGCTGGTCTCAACTGAGTCTGGCTTCTTCATTTTTTATGGCTTTTGGCCGGCTCGGCTTTTCGCCGGTTACTCTGCTTCAGCTTAATTCTTAACTGGCCTCAACTGAGTCAGAGGCTATGCTTTTTCTTTGCTCTCCTTATTTCTTAGCTTTTCTTCTCTGCCTGCCAAGCCCCGGACGGACCACCATTTGTAAGCTGCCTGTCACGGCCAGCCACGGCGCCGCCACGGGAGGAAAATTCTCGGAGGCAGAGTATAGCTTTTACTACTTTTACTTCTACTTTCTTAGAGCTTAGAGAGGGAAAGAAAGATTTTAGCTTAGAGAAAGATTTCTTCTTGTCTTCTTAGCTTAGAGTCTTAGAAAGAAAGATAAAGATAGAGCTTAGCTTTTAGCTTAAAGAAAGATAGAGCTTAGCTTAGAGAAAGACTAGAGCTTCTTAGAAAGAAAGATAGAGAAAGATTTCTTCTTGTCTTCTTAGCTTAGAGTCTTAGAAAGAAAGATAGAGAAATATTAGAGCTTAGCTTAGAGTAAGATTCTTAGCTTAGAGTAGAGCTTAAAGAAAGATCTCTTCTTTCTTCCTTCTTCTGTCTTCTGTCTTCTGTCTTCCTTGGGAGCCTCGGCCTAACTCTGACCAGTCATTACTTCTTCTATCTGGTTTCTCTTCTGTAACCGCTCTGCCTACGTTCTGGCCGCTCTGATTCTTCTGACCGACCGAGTGACTGCCCGGCTGACTGAATTCTCCGTTCTCCTAACTCGGACCGCTTTCACCCGGTTATATACCTTCAGCTTTTCGGGTGCCTACAGGTGCGTCACATACATATCAGGTGGAACTTATGGCTTGCAGCTAGCTGCAACAGCCCTTCCTAATTAGGGCTCCTTCACAAGAGAGGAAAGAGAATGGAGTGAACGATTAGGTGGAAAGACTGATTTATATATAAACCTAACTTATGCAGCCATTGAGAGAAGAAATAAAGAAAGGTGGAAAAGAAAAAAAAAATGACAAAAGAGTAGGAATTAGTGTAAGAGAGAGGAAAGAGAGAGTGAGTCAAGAAAATAGAGAATAATCTATATATAACACCACTTTGCTATATATTTCAATTGTGCCTGTCCTAGAAATCCCAATTTCTGTGTATAACTTGTTTTTGCCTCTGTTGAGTATGCAATGGCAGGGTGTAAATAGGGAAGATGAAAGAAGAAGAAAAGATACAAAAGTGAAAAGGAAGAAAAGGAAGAAAGAAAAGAGGAGCAAAAGCAAACAAACACACTGTCAATCAAAACAAAAAACAAAGCGAAACAAACCAAAACCAAAAAATAAAATAAAATAAAACAATGAAACAAACTAACAACAACAAAAAAAGTTGAACCCAGGAACAAGTCTCAAACAAAACAGACCCTGGGAAGCCCTTCTTTGTTCCCTTGCAGTTTAAGCCAATTGTCTCAGATCACATCCAGACAGTCAGCGATCCTGTTAGTGGAGTCAAAGCTGCACCTTTGGCCAGTGGCAGAATGGCACAGTGGAAGAGTGGCTCAGGGGGATTGTGTGTCAGCAGATGAGTGGCACTGGGAAAGGGACCCTCCAGAAGGCACCCTTTCCCCATGCCCACCCACAGTTGCAGCTTCTTGGGGCCGCTGCGTCGGCCTCAGACAGGCCCTCCCCTGCTGGTTGCCGGAGCCTCACCCAGGTGTGTGCTGTTCT
Source organism: Tamias sibiricus (assembly GCA_025594165.1). Taxonomy (NCBI): domain Eukaryota; kingdom Metazoa; phylum Chordata; class Mammalia; order Rodentia; family Sciuridae; genus Tamias; species Tamias sibiricus. The sequence continues at coordinate 24,997,381 of CM046674.1, forward strand.
CAGGGTGCTGGCGGATCCCTGGATGTCTGCAGCTGCTCCTGCTTTCTGCCTTGTTTCTTTGTCCCGGTCAGCGACTGCCTTCCTCAAAGATGTCGGTGCTCTCCTCGGGCTTAACAGCAGTTCTGCCTACTTTCTTTAAAATAGAGGAGTGCTAAGCTCTAACTCCACAAAGACCATTGTGCCTGTGGCAGGATTGTGGTTCCTATAGGAAAAAGCAGTTTCTAAAGGGATGGGAGAGGAGTAAAATGACTTGAACACAAGAGTGGGTCCATCTCTTCCTTAGGTCACAGTTGCTGTTAACTCTGCCCAACTAAGGAGGTTATATAAACCACACAGAACTGGAACTCTCACTTCTCTGCTTCTCTTTCCCTAAACTCATCATCTTACCATCATGGTCTGCCCTGACACCAACAGAATCGATCCATTTATTAACCCTTTCATGAGAGTCAGCATAAAAAACTTAAAATTTCAAATCACTCTATGTTCAGGAAATGTACCACCTATACATCTGTATGGTAGTGAAAGAATACTTCTACACCCACCTCTCTCATGTTTTGTTTCTTTTCCAGGTTTTTTTTTTTATATCACTTGTTAATATCTGACATAATATGTATTTCTTAATAATATATATAATTTGCTCACTCTTACTAATATATGAATTCTAACATGTCAGAAAATTTTAAATTATGCATGTTTTAATTAACACATAAAATTGTATATATTTCCAGGGTACCATGTTTTCTCTTTTCTCTCTCTCACTCTCTCCATCTATCTATCTATCTATCTATCTAGATATAGATATAGATACACACACATGTATAAAATAGCAGCAAGGAATAAATTATTTATATATATAAATATAATACATGTTATACATATATAAACATAACATATTATAATATATGAGCATGATACATAAAAGCACATTACACTATATACATAGTAGCCAAATCAGAATGTGCATATCAGTCATACTCAAGCATTTATCATTTCTTTATTATGAAAATATTCAGTATAATTTCTTCCATCTCTTTGGAAATATAGATTACATTGTCATTATCTGTGTGCAATGGCACACCAGAACTCATCTCTCCCATTTTACTGTGATTTAGGACTTATTGACTAACCTTTCCCCACCCCTCCCTCTTTCCTACTCTTCTTTGCCTCTGGTAACTGATATTCTATGTTCAACTTCAATGAAATCAACTTTTGTATATTCTACCTGTGATTGAGGTCATGCACTTTCTGGGCCTAGCTTATTTCACTTAATAAGTTATCATCTAGTTCCAACCATGTCGGGGCAAGTGGCAGGGTTTTATACTTTTTATGGGTGAATAGGATTTCACTGTGGACATACACTACATTTTCTTCATTATTCAGCTGGGCACATATATTGATTACATTTCTTGAATATTAATAAATAGTGCTGCAATGAACACAGCAGTGCAGAAATCTCTTTGATATACTAATGTTATTTCTTTTGGATATGTACCCAGTAGTAGGACTGTTACATCATATATAGAAGTATTTTTATTTTTTGAGGAACAGACAGGGAAGTCAGTCTTGGACTTTGGCTTAGAACTCAGTGCTCACCATGCCAGGGGAAACCCAACACAGGGTAGAGCCTAATAAACCCAAGCCAGTGCCTGAGGAAAGACCTTCTAGATTCACCTTGGTAACAGGCAGAGACCTGAAGCCCGGGTGGTAAAGATGTGTATTCTGGCCTGTGTCATGTCTGGTTGACTAAAAGAGTCTCAAGCCACAACTATATCACAATACCTGGAATGTCATCACAGTGTAGACTTTGGTTCTTCCCTTGTGCTGTGATGCTCTTAGAGGGCTGTGGGATCTGAACACAACCTAGCATTACAATGACTTCAGTGACCCTGGGACTGCCCACTCCATTCCTCTTTCAACTCCAGGATTCATACCATGGAAAGAGTTAGTGTCTGCTTGGAGGAGAAATCAGCAAGTAGGCACAAGTCGTTGCTTTCAAGCCTAGAGACAGACCTTCTATAGTAAGGCTGAGTGTTAAGCAGAACTTTGCAGTATCTGACCATAACCTAGTGACTGTGGATGTGGAATCTGCATCAACAATGGCCACAGTTGGATACTCACAGTTGGACCAACCACCTTTTTAATTCATTCTTTCAAACTGTCCTGAACAACATAACAGTTATAATTTGAAACAAACATGGGTTTTAGGTTCTATCTAATACTGAAACAGTGCCAACACAACAATCATAGTCTTGCAGCAAAACTGAACTTAGGGGATCATGTACTGCTGAAATAACAGAGGTTATCATAGGCTGAGATAAAATGATAGACATTCTGCTTAGAATTTATAGAAAGATCGGTAAAAACAAAGAGAAATTATAAAGACTAAAATATATACCTAATTGTACAATGCACACACATCAATATACATCAACAAACATAAAAAACTTTCTACAAATCAGGACATCACCTAAGAAATAATATAAGACACCCAAAACCAACCATAAAACAATTGGTATATAAAAACTCTGAATTTAAAAAAGCTATTTTAAGGAAATTCAACAAATATAAGAAAAGAAAAAAGAAAAAGAGACAATCTAGTAATGCATCAGAAGAACAACATAAATAATTCTAAAACATCAAGCAGAAATTTTGAGGCTGAAAAATACACTAAGTAAATGAAAAGCATGAAAGAAGTTATCAATAACATAAATAATCAAACTAAAGAAACAGTAAGCTTGGAAGACAGGCTACTTGAAAACACAATTGGAAAAGAAAATATTTTTTAAAAAGGAAACAAGAATGAAAAGGAATGAAAGAAAGCTCACAGAAACTGTGGGGCAGCATAAAAAGAATAAATATTTGAATTATTGGAACAAAATTCCTAAACCTACAGAAGGATGCAAATACCCAGGTAAAGTAAGGCAAAGGACACCAGATTTTAACTCAATCTTTAAGTTTACTCTAAGACATATTATATTTGTTCTCTTAAAGGTCAAATACAAAGAGAATTCTGCAAGAAATAGAAAATAAATAAGTAACACAAAAGAGTCTTCCAAATTGCCTGCTAGCAGTCTTTATACCATCACCTTAGAGGCAAAGAGAGAGTGCTATGAGATAGTCACACTGAGATAAACTGGCAACTAAGAGTGATGTCCCCAACTATGCTAATGGAAGTTCTACAAACTGAAAATCAAGATGATAATGACTAAGAAGAAAACACCAGAAGGCATAAAATTCACTGGTACTAGTAACTATACAAATTCACAATGCTCTAATATTGTAAATGTGGTGTAAAAATCTTTTATATGCTTTCTATGAAGACTAAAATCCAAAATAATTAGAAATATAATTGCTATAGTATTTATTGTCTAGTTGTATGTAATAGGCAATACAAAAAGATGTAAATTACAACATCAAAATTCAAACAGTGGGCAGAAATAGAGGGCAAGTGTAAAGGGTTTTATTCATATTCTCTCCTTTTTATTTATTTTCTTATCTTTCACATCAATGTTAATTTGCTGACATTTTAAAATAGCTTGTTATAATTAAAAGATAGTTTTTTAAAGCCTAATAGTAATCACAAAGCAAAAAAATATATAATAGATACATCCAAATTATTAAGCAAGGAATTAAAATATGAAAAACCACTTAATAACAAAGGAAGACTATTAATGTGTTTTCAGAGCCTAGGGCAGTGGCTGGCATGTAGTAAGCAGTAAAAAATAATATCTTATATGAATGAATGAGTAAATGCTTGAAGGAGAATACTTTATCTTGGGGAGAGACAGTTGTTTTTTGTTGTTATTGTTTATTTTGGAATGTAAAGAATAGAGTCCCTAAGCATTCAGTATCCCTGAGTTATGACAGTACTTATGCAGCTTTGACAGCTCTGTAATATTGAAATTAAATATGTACCCTCTCTGGAATGCTGAGTGTTTGAACTGTCCTAATGCAAAACATTCTGCTAATGCTTCAACCTTGTCCTAACGTCCATGGAGTCCAAGAATCATGTAATTTGACATCAGGTCAGGAAAAAATAATGGAAATTTTTATTTTTTGTAGCTGGAAGAAGTTTGAGATTATCTTCACTATTTTACAATGTGCAATAAATGCAATTACGATTGGCCCCCTTGACTGAGGTACGATTATAAGTTATTTACATTTCAATAAATTCAGTGTGTCTGGCTCTGTCATCAATTGTTACTTTAGAAAGAACACACGCATTTTGAGGATCCTCAAATGAGAAGTTTTTGGAACCAGTGCCCAGACAATAAATGAAAGAAGTGCAGGAAGTTACCAAGGCCCTACAAATTTGGATCCCTGTGCCAAAGAGTGGTAATACATGCTGGAGAAAAAAAAAAATCTACTAATATATTCCATCATACTTTGTTCCCAACAGTCAGGCAAACACTTTACAGCTATCAAAACTCAGGCAATTTAAAGCAATTTTTCCATACTGATTAAAAGGTCACACAAACTCATTGAACTGGATACATTAAATATGTGCAGCATTTTTGTATCAAATATATTTCAATAAAGTCATTAAGAAAGAAGAAAAATTCATAGGAAATTATCTCCTTCATTAGCATTACAGCACATTGTGCCAAAGCTTCCCTTCAGGAAGCCAACAGAGGAACATAGTTTCAGACATTATGTTTTAAGTGGGTTGCTTCATTTGCCAAAATTGGGATAAGTGAACAAAAATAATCATTTGAAATATTAATGAATGAGAGAATGTATTACTCCTGTCTGTGCATGGACATGCTCCACTATAGTTTTCTCAAAGCTTGCTAACCAGGACCATGAGCTTCTCTGGGGTACATTGTGTTAGTTAAGTTAGCTTCTGATCATCCTAGCAAACACCTGGTATGACCAACTCTTAGGGAGGAAAGGTTAATATTGGATCACAGTTTCAGAGGTTTCAGCCCATGTTCCATTGATCCATTGCTGTTGGAACAGTACTCCAAGGTGGAGAACACATGAGAGGATAAAGCTGCTTGCCTCATAGGGGTAGGGAAGCAAAAGAGAGAATCACTAAGCATCATTATCCATTATCCACTTCAAGGGCACACCGCAAATAACCTGATTTCTTTCTACAAAGCCCCATCTCCTACCACCTTCAACATAGGCTGAATACCAAACTTCAGTAATGGACTTTGGGGGGTACATTCAGGATCCAAAATAACATGCCCAGCTTCAGCTGTATAATCATGATCAGATCAAGATCAAGATCAGAATAAGACCTAGCTAGACTATACAAGATCCACCAATCAGGGAAAAGGGTAGAGGTTTGTTCTCTTGGTTTAATACATGAATTTAGTTTGGGTAAGATATTAGAGAAAATTATGAAACAGCAAATGACAAAAGCTTTTCCCAAGCTTTCTATTTTATCCCTAAATGGGATAAACAACTATGAAAATAAGTCACTAAAATATTAAAATATCTGATCAAACTTTGTGTCACTACGTCTAATTATTACCCCAGATTCAGCACTGCAGATCTTTAGAAAGAGAAGAGTGAGGTAAGATCAAATATAATGAACCCATTCCCAGTCCCCAGGAAAAAAGTCACTTTCTGTGATATAACCAATAACAGATGGAGAATGAATGAAAGCTCTGCTGCTTTCTAAATAGAAAAGCAGGATTTTGTTTTCCCCATAGAGAGATGACTATTGGAGAGATGACTTCAGTCATTAGTAGTTTTGCTAATTCTTCCAGATGGACTATGTAAAAATATGTGGTTTAATACTCACCATGCATAGTATCTGTTTACAAGGAGCATTAAACCCAATAAACCTTTTGAATTTTTCCCCTATAAGGTAGCAAGTATCAGCCTAGTCAATAAAATTTTAATATCATATGCAAAAATAGAGAATTCACAATTTATATAGGTCCTATTTAGCAATTTATCTGCTATCAGTGCTAATCTAGTGACTCATATGCCGAGCCTTATCCCCAAAGATTCCTTAACAGTTCATGCACACGCAATGTGATTTGTGTAAACAAATTTTTGACATGGAAGTGCTCCAAAAAGGGTTAAAGTTTGGCTCAATAACATCAGAGGTTTTTCAGAAAAATGGCATCAGCAATTTGCCATTTATATTGTAATGTCTGAAATGTTCTGCTTTACCCAAAGAAATCATAACCCATTGTGAATGCACAGCCACAACACACACACACAAAGTAGTGTCTGGAAGCCTGCAGTGACTTATTTCAAGATGCTCATTCTACAAAAAATCATTCATTTTAATTTCAAATAATCATTTTTGTGCGTATACAGTATGTTTTCTTAAACGTGTGTGTGTGTGTGTGTGTGTGTGTGTGTGTGTGTGTGTTGGGAGAGTAATCTTCACATTCATTTTCTAGTTAAGGAAAGATTAAATAATTTGCCAGAAATTAGAGAGCTATTAAGTGACATTGGCAGGATCTGATTACAGAAGACTTCAGAGACTTTTTTTGACTACACAGAACCACCTTTAACCAAAACAGAAGAAAAAACATTGTAATGCACACCTTCAAGCTATTACTGCCTCTATGTGGGAGAATATGAAAGACTGAAAGACCATGGAAACAGCTATGCAGCTACCCACAATGAATAGAAATGTCTGAAAAATCTGGGGAAGCTCTGTTATATGACAGGAAACAGTCAAAATCAGCAGAGTATAAAAAAATTGCAGCCTCAGTTCATGGGACTGAGCACAGAATAGAAAGACAGTTTGAAGATTTTCTTCACCCATGCTTGGATAGATTTTTGTCATCAATCTGTGCATTAATTCTATATTGCTCCTGGAAACAGTCATTTGCTTAATAGCTCTTTTGTGACCAATGGAGTCATGCACAATCCCAAATGACTTAACTTCCAGCTGGGGAGGAGTTTAAGTCAGAGGAGAAAAAAAGAATCTAACTTCATTTTCACAAAAAATATGAGGAAGAAAGTTGGCACAAACTGTCTTGCTATTTTGTTGGGAAAGAGCACCGTTTTATTTTGACATAGGTCACCAACACACAGGGTGTGATTTTTGTGTGGTGGTATTTCCTTGAGTCAGTAAAAATGGAGCAAAGTAAATGAGTGAAATACAAAATGTTCTGATTTGATGGGTCCTACTGTGAAACTTTTATACTAGAAAGTTTAGAGAGAATTCCAAGTATGCATCTTAACTTTATAATTTTTTCTTTGAAATGTTTTAAAATAAAAGTTCAGTAATTGACAACGGATTTTTTTTCTTTTTAATATTTATTTATTTACTTTAGTTTTATACAATGCAATGCATTTATGTTTACGTGGTGCTGAGGATAGAACCCGGGCCGCGCACGTGCGAGACGAGCGCTCTGCCACTGAGCCACAACCCCAGCCCCAACAACGGATTTTTCACAGATTGATTAATTCACCCCACTACATATTTAAAGTGGTCTATGATGTGATTATTATTATAACTAATTCTATAGAAATACAAGACATATATAAAAGTATGGTTGTATTTTGTTTGTCAGGTGATAAAACAGGAAGAACTTGGCAAGGATCTTTCTGATTGTACTTTTTGATCTACTGAAGTATGATGATTTTAACAAGGACAAGCACCTGGCTCTTGAAGAATTTTATAGAGCATTCTGTGAGTACCAGATTCAATCTTTAATTTTTTTTCTTTTTCCTGTTGTTTTACACAATATGGTATGTTAGCCTGATCTCAGAGTACAATCTGTTTCTTAAGAGAAGTGATATAATTGAGAGAATTTAAGTTTCTGGCTGCATTGAAACAGGTAAAAGCTAAGGGATTTATTAGCTGAAAAAAATGAACAGTTGGAAATAGTTGATAACCTTGGATACCACCAATTCTTAGTGATTCCAGTTTAAGACACTGGATAAACAATGTTGATTTCAAGATTATCTGGGAATAGGAGCAGCACTGGACCAGTTGTCACCATATGTCAAAACAATTTATTTATACAGTGTCAGTTTTAAACTGCATTTAGATACAAAACGCAATCAGATTTGTTTTATATGCATTTGAAGATTTTTTGCTCTTTAAAATTGCTCTTTCTTTTGTAAGAATAAAATATTATATTTATATTAAAATTTGGAATGATTTACATGTTTGTGTTGCTTAAATGTGTATTAAAGTGTGCTTTATTGAAAGGAGTGATGAAGATGAGTTGGATAACATGGATTTGTTATCAAGTTAGTCTTTAAAAATAATTCAAAGAGAAAGGACTAAGAAACAAACAAAAACCATATATCAAAGAATTAGGAGCTGCATACTAGAGAAAATAAAAAGAAAATTAAATTAAGTAGTTGGTATTTGAAAGTCACCAAGGAAGCAAAGTTAAACAGGATGCAATGTAATCCAAAACCTTATATCAATATGAGATCGCTCTCTCTCTCCATTTCCCTCTGTCTATATATATATACACATATATATAGACATACCTATATATATATATGGATATGTATATATGTATATATACATATATATACAAACATACATATAGATAGATATAGATACATACAAACACATTTACATATCAATAATGGGTGTGTATATACCTTTCCAAAATGACAGGAAGCAGGAGGTTGTAGGATATGTATTTTGCCTTTGCCATCTGGCCTATCAAGTTGACTAATATTGTAAAAGTTACTTTAATCTATTACACTTAAAAATCCATATAAATTGATTTTCTTATCACATGATGAGTTTCTATTCGAATTTCTGTTAAAACGTATTTTATGAATATTGATACCAATATTATAATCAAAATAATATGTGAGAAGTTGAAAGTTACAAAGTTTAAGACAAGGTATCAACATGATCTTGGAATTTAATAAAATTGCATGTATGCATTA
>CM046674.1:25006318-25024549 GCA_025594165.1 Tamias sibiricus
TTAGTGGGCTGCTATAACAAAATATTATAGACTAAGTAGAGATATAACAGAAATTTATTTCTCACAATTCTTAAGGCTGGGACATCTAAGGGTAAAAAAAAAGGAGAAGGGGGGCAGTTAACTTAAGTCTCTTTCAAGGGCTGTATTTCTAGGTTCTCTCTCTCTCTCTCTCTTCTCTCTCTCTCTATCTCAATACTATATATATATATATATATATGCCTTTTTTATTGTATCCTGAGGTGGTAGAGAGGGAGAGAAAGCCCCTCTGGTGACTCTTTTTATAAGGGCACTATTCCTATTGGAGTAGGAACTGCCCTTATGTTCTCATTTAACCTTAATTACTTCCTATAGGCCTTTGCTCCACTTGCAGTCACACTGAGGCTTTAGGCTTCAGGCTTCAACATAGGAAGTTTGGACAGGAGGAAACATAGTTCAGGACTTAGCAGGAATTTAAATTGAAAATCACATAGATTGGTAGGAAGCAAATCAATATAGTGCACCATCATGAAGTTTCAATAGGGAAGAATTGACCAACATTTTCCATGGCTGAGTCTACAAGAAGAATGTATACTTTTTCTTGGCTATTGAATTTTCCAGTGAGGAAGTCATTGATAACTTTGGCCATTAGCACTTTTACTAGAAATATAGGGGTAGTAGCAAAAGTAATGGTGGTTGGGAGTCTGGTTGTGACACAATTAAAGGAATAATAATTTTGGAAGAAGTAGAGTATCTAGGCATCCATCAAGTTATGAATTAGATAAAATTTAGATAAAATTTAAAACAACTAAACTTCATGTATGGTTTTAGAATTCATATGATCATAGCCTTTGATGGAGAATAAAAGAGGACAGGGTAGAAATAAGGCAGGGAAAGGAGGTCATCTATGGTGCTAATAACTTCTTTTTTTTTTAATTCATTTAACTTCATTGTGAATTCACACGTCTTCAATCTGTGGTAACTTATGTATTTTTCACTTTTACGTATCTCTACTATATTTAACAACAGAGTTTATCAGGGCAACTAAACTAGTCTCTGGGGATAGTACTCATATATTATCCCTGAAAGACAAAACACATACATACAAGTACGAGAACCATGGAAAATTCTAAGCTCCCTTTGATTTGGGAAGCATTACATTAGATGGTAATAAGGTACTTGCAAAATACCCCAGACACAGATCTTTGCAATGTGAAAATCTGCAGTAACTTCAGTTGATTGACAAATTTAAGAATGATTCCTATACTACAAACTTGGATTATATAACTAATAATGATACATATATAACTAATAATGCACATAATGTTTTATGATTATAACTTACTATGTTAGAGTCTATAGATATTCCCTGACCAATTTTGGTAAATACCACTCAGTACCATTTGCACCATTGGCCTGTGGATATTTTCCACTTTGTTGCTATTGCTCTTTGAAAAAAGACTGTCCAAAATAATTGCTGAGGTCCAGCCTAAAAACATGCATTACAAAAGAATACTTTCTTGCTTTGAAACAAAATAATTTATACAATAACTGTTAATAAAAAGGGAGCAAGAGAGGTACCAATTTAAGCTATAATTTTAAAAAGAAAAAAGTGTTAGATTCTTTCCATTTGAGATGCCCCTGTCCTCTGCCTAGTCCTCTGACTTTCCATTGTTAAAATGACCTTTATGTGCTGTCACTGTTCTGCCCCTACAGTTCTTGTGACACCTATAGCCACTGGCATTCTCCACATACTGATCTTTCATTGGCAAATTCTGCCTACTGATCTAATTACATATAATTCTAAAAGGAAATATGATTAGGACATTTCAGCTTCTCTTTTATTTCCAGTGAAACATTTATATTTAGTTCTTAATGTATTTGCTCTTTTGTCAAACAAATATAGAGTAGGTATTTTTTCTGACTCAAAGTAAAATTGAAATAAAAACAATAAACTGGGATGGGAATCTACCAATCACTCTTATTTTCTGCACTGTAACATATCTTGTCAGTCATAACAGTGCATCTGACTTAATTTACTTCCCACTGATCACAGCATAATAATCTGCAGTAGGATTTGCTTTAGGCTTATTTTTTAGACTCTTAAATCATTTTTTGTAAATCACTGTTACTTTGGCTTTAATAACCCCATGCTCTTTATATCGATTTCTCAAAGAATCCTTGAACTGAACCTTGCATAGCCTTATGTGTGGTTCTATCTGGATGGCATCTTCCTCATAACTGCCAAAATGTGTAAGCCACTTAATTGCCATGTGGTCTTGTTTCTATTTCTCCAGCAGCTTCTGTTCCTTGTACTGTACCAGGACACCAGCTACACTGTTGCCTCCAACTGATCTCTTTGGGCATGACAGTTACTTCAGTATGACACCAAATATTTAGCTTTATTGTATTTAATTTAAAATTTAATTGTACAAATGTATGTGTACAATGTAATTTGATATATTATATATAGTGTGCAATGATGAAATCAGGGAAATTAAAATTTCTTCCTCTTTTAAACATTTTTTAAAACACATTAAATAATTGTAATTTTTATGTACAGTATGCTATTTCAGTACATGTAAATATATGTCCTGATCAAATCAGGGTAATTAATGTTTTCACCTCGTTATCATTACTTTGTGTTTGGAGACTTTAAGCTCTCTCTTTTTGTTATTTAATACATATATAGTAGATTTTTGTGAACTGTAGTTACCATGTTGTGCTGTGGAACACTGGAACTTAATATTTCTATCTGACTGTGTTTTGATTTTTATCCATTTCCCTTATTCTCCCTCCCCACCACCTTTCTCAGGCTTTAAAAATCATATTATATATTCTGATTGACTTTGGAAATTGAGGTCACTATACTAAGTGAAAGATTTCAGATACAAAAAGACAAATACTGCATCTTCTTTCTTAGATTTATTTTAAAATATCTCAATTTTCCAAAAGACATTTCTACTAAGGGAGTTTAATTTTTAATGGAACAATTACTGCATAACAATTTAAAGCCATTTGAATATAACAGGTTATGTTGATACTAGATTTCTGAGTTTTCCTCTCCTTATTTTTCTGGGAGAATGCATTGTGTTTATATTTTTCAGTTACAAGTTTTTTTTTTTTTTTTTTTTACAGGAATTTGCTCTGCCTAGTGATCTTTCAGGGAGGCCTTTGAGATTAATATTATTATGAAATATAAATTCAAGTACTTTTTAAATATAGAGATCATACATGTTTAAGAAATTTTAATACTTTTTAACAAATTTTGAAATTGAAGATAATACTTAAAAACACATTTTTATAAAATTTAAAATATAGGTATTGTTCCTTTGCTTTTTAAGCAGCTAGTGATTCCTCTGTCATTTAAGCAATCTTTTATCTCTGCCACTTTCAAATGTTATATGCACATAACCATGTGATAATATATGTATTATATAGTTTAATGTAATATATAATGCAATAGTATATTATCTATATATTCTCAAGATCTCTCTATGCAATATGCATATTTATTCTACATTAAAAGGATACTTCTTTTTAAAATAAATCAAAAGTCTAGAGTTTTAAGTGAGTGGTAGACTGCTTGCCTAACATTTATGAGACCCTGGGTTGTATTCCCAGCACCTAAAAAAATCAAAAAAAAACAAAACAGAAAAATGAAAAAAACACAAAAAAGTAGCTCAATAATATAATATATGATACCACCATATTCTAATATTTCTCAAATATTATGTTATCTATAATCATTTAAATCATATCTCCTGCACACAAAGTGTATTTTAAAATATATTTCTGAATTTTTAAATAATCTTCCTGTGTTAACCAATGATTAATTTTTTTCTTGCATAAAAAAGGAAAATGCACCAATCATGTAAGTCTTCTAGTAGGAGACCTATTCAATCAGGGATTAGAGTCGCTATCACTATTGAGTTATTTTAGTCCAATGGTTAGCAGTGAAACAATATTTAGGGAACTTGTTCAACATGCCACCGGGACTAATATTTTACATTCATTTTTTTAAATACTAAAAATAGCTTGTGATATTGTTACATCTGAGAACCCTAGGGAAATTAATATAAACATTCAACATAATCTAATAATTATTTAATACTTATAAATATACTGAAACATTTTGTGATGCATCAGAGTGACTACAAGGAACATAAACATATGTATACACATGTTAGTATTCAACTAGTTGTGTGCCAAATACATAAACACACTTACAGAATTCATGGCATGTTACTTTGATGACAGTTCCTTTTATAGATATTTTAAAACCAGTAACAAATTTTTTTCTAACGTCTTATGAAGTAGCAGAACAAATTGAGAGTATACATCTATCTGTTGGTGGGGGCTATATGGGGCACAAAACCACTGATCCATATCCCCCTAGCTGCTGGATTACAGGTGTGCCCCACTGCACCCAGCTAATCTTTATATTTTTATATAAGTGATGAGTTTGATGATTAGTTATTTAAAGTTTGTGGGTTGGACACTCTGATAATACTTAGTGTTTTGATTTTTTTTGATTTTTTCAATAAATAATAAAGAAGATTCTGTTAAGGAAATTCTATTTTACACTTTCTCCCCCTATCAACAATGTGAATTTTTATCGTAATCTTCCATTGATATCACTCTAATTAATGAAAATATTTATCTTAAATTTTAATGAATATTTATTACATATGTAGGTGACAACTTTTTTCAAATGCTTAGAAATTAAATAAAAATCTTAACAAAAGTGAAAACAAGGCATCGACATGCTCTTGACTGATTAACCAGGATTTTTTGGCATCAAGTACTATATGTTACCTGCAATGTGCTCATTGTGCTCATTGTAAAATGTGTTCTTTTTATGAAAATTATTTCTACAAAAACAGAGAAACTTGCAGTAAACTCATTACTAAGTATTTAAGCAATGTACACAGATGCTTGTTATTGACCAAATATGGGACTAAGGAAAAGTATCTATGATGCTTAAAAGCATTACAGAAGTTACAGATTATAAATCACATTGAGAGAATATGCATTTTATAAGGACTGCCTAGAGAACATTAAAAGATTATCCTCTTTCTTCTGAATGTTGTTTAAGTAATCACTAATATAGTGCTTTACTAAACAAAGAAGAATAGTAGGCATTTAGTATATGCTATATTGCACTTGTATAGTCCAAAAGAAAGAATATTTTCAAATAAAAATTAGAAAGAAAAAATTGAAAAAGAAAAAAGGCAGAGATAGAAGAAGGAGATTGGATAAGGAAGAAAGAAAAATAAATGCAAGGATGGAATAGTATAAAGAAGCTATGCAATGAGAGATTTAAAAGATAATTAAGAATTAATCACAATTAATTTCACACTCAACATTTATATTCTTATGACATTATCAAAGCTACTCACCACAAATATAAAGATGGATTAGGGGCAGTACTGTACTGTGGGAAATTAAACAGTAAAAAATTGGCATAGTTGAGAATATATAAAATACCATGAAAACATGAAACAAGAACCATCCTCAGGAATGGATTGGATTTGAATGAAGTTTGAATGGGAGTCCTTGAGGACAAAGTCAGAGGCATCAGGAGCTTTTCTGCTAAGGAGAGGGTATCAACAAATAAGGAAGATGGGAAATGGCAAGCTTTTGAGGGGTTGAAAGAGATGGACGTGCAAAATGGAATGTAGCAAAAGAGGCTTAGTCGGAAGGTGATAGTTTGATTTTGAAACTTCACGAATCCAAATCTTAAGAGAAACTGAGAGGACCCCTGGAACAGGCAAGACACTGTGAGCAATATGGAATTCTCAGATTTAAACTTGGAAATATGGCTGCAAAGCTGAGTTAAAAAACAAGATGGGAATCAGAGAAGGAGCAGATCAGTGCAAACAGTGGCATTTTGGGGGTTCATGATTAAATTTTCTGGTATTTTTCTATCAAGTCGATGTCACTTTAGTAACTCCAGTTGGTCCATGGTGGGGAAATTACAGTACAGATAATGTAAAAAAAAATTACAGATCACATCCTCCCAAACACACCATTTCCCAACCCCCCCCCAAAAAAAAAAAAAAAAAAAAGCACAGTTTTTTATAAACTGGTTATACATTCAACAGAACACTACTGACCCTGGCCTTATGAAATGGTAAGTTTTGAGAAATGGAACAATGGTAATTAGGTAAATAATAGGGGGTGGATTTAAAGAACATTTAGGAGAAAAGTTTAAAGAGATTTGGTGAAGAATAAAGCAGACAATTTCCAGCTGAAATTCTCAGAGTATAAACATTTTGCAATCCTAAAAATTTCAAAGATAGTATCAGTAATAATCCTACTAACAAGTTTGCTACAACTTATAAAGCAGACATCTAAATAAATTAGTTGGTGACAACTTTGACTCTCAGAATTCAATTTTTTTTAAAAATGGCCTTCTCACATTTCCCAAAATATTCTGTAACAATTAGAGTGGAAATAATTTTTATATGTGCTATGATAGCTTTGTATGGTAATGAAAACAATTTCTGACTAATCTTTTGTGAAATTTATGTGCTATGGTTGTGTAAAAAAATTCTTAAAAATTTAAAGTGACAATTTAACTTTTTTGTTTACTAATGAAGGTGAAGATTGAAAAAATATACAATTATATTAGATGAGCAAACTAAGGTCTGAACCAGTGATTTTGTTGAATAGTATATAAACAATTCATACTACTATTGACACCATTAATATTGATAGAAACATCTCTTATGAAAATACTGTTCATATTAACTTTCTGAAAACCACATAGATGACAACTCAGTATGTTTTTATAATGGTTGCATTTTAGCTAGAATATACAGAGACATTTTGTTATGAGATCAGGACTTTATTGCTATACTGATTTTTTTTGACACATTTCTTACATAAAGGGTATTATTTTTGTGAAGTTTCACTAAAAGTGCAAAAGCATTTCCTACCCTTTTTAGACAAGTTGACACACTAATAAAATGCATAATTAAATATTTTTACACCTTTTAACTATGTTTAAGCAACAGGAGAAAATGATATATATATATACCATAGCATATATATAGTCACTGTTGTTATCACCCTACACTGCAATTAAACAGTTTTATCTTAATATCATGTTTGAAAAAGCTTTATATGAACATCATGCTCCTGGTATTTATGTCTAAGTTGCAGCACATTTTTTATATATAGCTATAGATGTAAAAATGAATAGTTCCAGAAAAAGATTTTTATATGAGATTATTCTGTCATCTTGATCTGTTTTTATAAAGGTTTTGGTATGTGTAAACAATTTTTTAAATTTTTTAATTGTAAATTTAACTCATCAAGTTATTATGGTTCTCAAATATTAGGATTTTTGAGGTGTTTAGGTAGTGTATTAAAATGGTGAGATTTATCAATTTTAATTGAACTCATCCCCAGAGGCCAGGCTACATGGTCATATTTTTAACTTTATAATCAAAGTGTTTCATTTTATTCTCTCCAGTAATCATTCCTGATGATAAATCCAATAAAATGAATCTGAGATTTTCTATTTCTAATATTTATCGTATACTTTGTATTAATGAATTTTTATCTTTTTTGAGGGGGTGGGTACTGAGGATTGAACTCAGGGGCACTGGACAACTGAGCCATACCCCCAGCCCTATTGTATTTTATTTAGAACAGGATCTCATCTAGTTTGCTTAGCACCTCGCTTGTGCTGAGGCTGGCTTTGAACTTGCAATCATCCTGCCTCAGCCTCCAGAGCTGCTGGGATTACAGGTGTGTGGCATGCATAGTCAGCTACTCAATACTAACACCCTAGGGTGTTAATTTTTTTTCTAATATTTGTAACTGTCACAACAGAAACAAAGTATCAGTCAAGAAAGTATTCTCCTCTTTGGAGAATAATATAGTTCTAAAAGTGTTAGTGGGTTTGAGCTGAAAGATCTTAATGAACAAATAATATTAAACTTTTATTTTTATTTTAACCAAGACATGATTTCACAGTGCTGAGAATGACCTATGCCAATTTGGTAGTTGTTAGGTTCCTTCAATGACTATGAGACAACAGATAAAGTTGCATGAATTCCTCTGTCATCTCCCAAACACAAAATTACTTTGGCTCCAGGTTGTGATATATGAATATTCGCATACATAGGGGAATTTAATGTAAGACTTACCTTCATCATTCAGCACATTTTCATAAATATATAGACATAAAATTACGGATGGTGGCATATCATTGTTGTTACCATTTTATAATAAATTAGAGAAAACAAACACTATGTTATAATGAATGAATAAGACTTAAGATTTGATTCTACCAGATCATTGAATGCTGATAATTATCTTTAGAAATTGTTGATGTCACTCTGATAACTTGAATTGATCTATGGTGGGGACCTTTATACTGCAGATACTGTGAAATACTACAAATTTTTTCTCTTCAAAACACACCATCGTCAACACTCAAACAACTATTTCATAAACATTCACAAGAATACTATTGACTGTAGGCTTACCAGATGGTAAGTCTTGAGGACCAAACAATGATAATTGGGTAAATAATAAGATGTGGATTTAAGGAATATTTAGGAGAAAAATTTCAACACACTTGAATGTGAATGAATGGTAGTTAAATCATTGCCAGAAAATTTGTGAAAAAAATACATTTAAGTTAGTTGGATAGGATTCTCAGAATATGTTATCACCCAGAGAATTCTGCAGAGTGATTTACTGCAGAGTGATTGTTCCTGACCATACAATTTTAATGGTCTTGTTTGTAATATGCATAAAGCATCTATCAATTAAAGAACAGGATTATACTTTTAACAACCTCAAAAACTTGTATTTGTCATGAGCTTGAGATAGTGGTAGAATTTTTAACAAATCAAGATGTTAATTTATTACCTGATTCTGGACCTGTCAGTAATATAAGCAAGTAAACTCATAAATTGGATTCTACTAGAAGTAAGAGTGGAAACATGTTTGACTATAAAATGTATGCTATACTTTATTTATATTTCACCTAAAATATTTTCTTGGTGCAACTGCTTAATTTTTCTTGTAGAAAACTTGTGAAGCTTATTACATTTATCTAACAGTTTAAGATATAATCCATGAATAACCATTTTATTAAAAAAGGACATTTATATTTTTTTTATTTGTAAGCATTTCTGAAGTTATAGAGAACGAAGTTAAAAATATGATAGATTTTAAATATATTTGCAAGACTTAATATTAAGTTGTCAATAATACTTAATCTACTGATTCAACAGAATCTCTATCAATCTCTCATGGTATTTTTGCATCAATAGAAAAAGCACCATAAATTGATGTGGTATTATCAAGGAATGCTGAATAACCCAAACAACCCTTTAAAAGAAGGACAAAGATGGAGGCCTCATTTTTCCTTACTTTAAAACTTATGACAAGATCACAGTAATCAAAATAGTATGGTACAGGCATAAAGACATAGAATAGAGATTTAAGAAATAAACTCTCATATACATGTTCTAATGATTTCAGCAAGAGTGTCAAGATAATTCAATGCAGAAAGAACAGTCTTTTCATCATTTAGTGTTGGGAGAACTGGACATCCACATCCAACCTACAAATAAAGTTGGACTCTTAACTATATGCAAACTTTCATGCTCACTGTTCTATTGCTTACTTTAGACCTTGATTTACCACTCCTGGGAAAGCTACTCTTGCCAATGTCAGTATTAGCATGCTTTCAGCTAGACCCAATGGACTACTTTCAATCCTTATGTTACTTGATTTCTCTTCACTGTGTAAAATTTATCTCCATTCCCTCCAACTTAAATATTTATTTACTTTGATTATTCAATCACCATATTTCCTGGAAATCTAACATTTATTGAATCACTCTTCAGTTTCTTTTGCGAGTTCCTTTAGTTAGTCACCTTAAGGTTGGCATTCTTCAGAATTATGACTTAAGAACCTTTTGTTCTCACTTAATCTCATCTCCTTGGTGATTACAATCCATATTCTATTGTAATCTGATGCCTTTTTGATTAGTCCTCTCACCAAATAATAACAAATCCTCACCCCTCTCTCATTTTTTTGTTTCTGGTTCATCGATATAATTTATTTGAACCTAATTTCACTGTTTATCTCATGTGAAAAACTACTCCCATTTCTGTTTCTAACTCAGAGAATGGCCTCACTGTGTACCCAGTTGTGAAAGCAATTGCAAATATATGTATTTTTCTCCCAATTTCTTTGTTCCTGGAGAAATAAACATAAATGTTGAATCCTTCCCCTGAAATATGAAGTCTAGTACCTATCTTCACTATATGAGTATTCTAAGTTAGTCACCATCACTTCTAAGTAAACATAGCAACTTTCTACATGATCTACCCGCATTCATTATTGCCCCCTCTAAATCCATTCCCTCTCCTGGAAACCAAGAATATTCTTCCCCCAAAGTAAAATTCAATAATTTTGAAATAATTTATTGGCCCTTAGCCCCATCCATATATCAAATGTGCAAACTAAGTAGCATAGACACAAATTTATTATCTCACAGTTCTGTAGTCAAAAAGTCCAAAATTAAGGATTCAGTGGGGTGGTTTCTTCTGAAGTCTGAGCAGAGATCTATGGAGTTCTCTCTCCTCAGCTCATTAAGTGTCCACCTTTATGTTCACATGGTGTTCTCCTTATATGCATAGCTCTATGCCCAAAGTTTCCCTTTTTATACAGACATCATTCATATTGCATTAGGACCCAACCTAATAATCCCGTATTAACTAATTACATTTGCAACAACACTATTCCAAATAAGGTTATAGTTGAGATTATTACTGGTGTTGAGATTTAAGCATATGATTTTTGGTGGGGGGAGTCAAAATTAAACCCATAATACAAATAGTCACATCCAACACATTGTAAATAACCAAAGAATGTAAATTATTCATACATAATAAGATGAAACACAGTTGATAGAATCTTTTTATATAAATAATGTCATGAAATTTGGACAATATTTTTCTCTGTAATTTTCAGAAATAATAAAAGAGCTTGATTGCAGCTTATATCATTATGAAAGCTGTGCAAGTGATTAAAACAAAATATGTAAATAAATGAAAATAGTCAGAAGAAACAAGCGAAGTGTTTAAGGTAGTATCAAAATACATGCAAATAACCAAATGTTTATTTGTAGTTTAATATTTTGGCAAGCCAAGCAGTTTTGATATCATGTATGATTTTCAAGCAGGTAAAAGTATTATTATTTGAATTTAATCAACATCAATTAATTTGGTTACTTTTCAGCAAGGTGTCTCTATTATATTTTTATTGCTTTTTAATAAACTTTTGCATAATTTGAACTGCAGTCTGATCACAGATTATTATATTAATAATCCTTGTTTCTGAATTACTTTCAATGTTAGTTTTTCCAATTTTTATTTTATTCTTATTCATATGTTGCATTTTTTTCCATGTTTTTTTACATGTGATATTACAAAAGTGAATGGGTATGCTTCCTGCCCAAACATTCCTGACCCTTTTTATTTTGTCACTGAGAAAAATCATTACTAAGTCTATAATGAACTGTTATTTTACAACTATTGAGCCAAACCACATGTATTACGAAAAATCCTAGGCCTTCCAAAGCCAGCACCATAAAATAATGCATTTTTAGGAATATTTATAGGTTAATGGATATTTCTGAACGGAAGAACTTTGTTCAATGAACACTTCCTTTTTATGTTTTTAGATAAAACAGACATTCAGAAGAAAATTAAATGTGGTCTATGAAAAGACTATAAATCCTTATTCACTGCAACAAGAGAAAATTTGTAGCATAATTATTATTAGACAATGGCCATCTCCTCTCAAATATATCCACAATCACTTAGAAAAACACAAAACATGTTTCTTTTTTTTTTTTTTTTTCAAAATCTTAATTTATATGGTCAGATACTTATCTTTTTCTTAAAAATACTAAAATTCTACAGATGTTGGTCTTAAAAAGATTTTATTCCTAAATTTAGTCAAAATAATTATTGTTTTGGTTAGCCTTAAGTAACATTAGTCACCAGAACAACCTAGAGGAGGGAAAGTTTATTTGGGTCTCATGTTTCAGAGGTCTCAGTGCATAGACAGCCAAGTTAATTGCTCTGGGCCCAAGATGAAGCAAAACATCATGGCAAAAAGCCACAGTTGGGAAAGCTGCTCACTTCATCACAGCCTGGAAGCAGAGAGAAAGAAAAGGGTATGCAGCTACAGGTTAAGATGAATTCTTCTAAGCATGCCCCCAGTGGCCCTCCTCCTCCCATCATCCCCCCCCCCCAGTCTACAGTGACCACTCAGTTGACTCAAACTAGGATGGATTTATTAGGATTACAGCTCTTACAGTTAATCATTTCACTTGCAGAGATTCCTACGTTAATGGGGGACACCTCATAACCAAACCATAACGGTTATATTCAAATTCCTCATAGTTGATCACTTTTTATTATCAGTCATAAAACAAAATAATTCACTCAGAAAAGGTTGAAGATTACCCCTGTTTTTTTTTTTTTTATTCTTTCATAATAACACTCAATGAATAAAGGTCATCAGAAGATGTTACAAACAAAAAGAAAGAGGTTAATGATATTTCTCAGTTTAAAAATATTTTAAATATACAGATTTTGCTTATTTGCAAGTCAGGTTTTCTTTTACTCTTGCTCTTCCTTATTTTCTTTTAATTTAACATAAAATACATCAATAATAATATTTGAGAGCTACATTATACTTGTGCCTACCTGGTAATAGGAAGTCAATTAAAATTATTATTTTTAAAATTTTTGTCATTGTTGCAGAATGAGGTTATGAAGTAGTATAGTCATTGTATGAGAAGATTCTCCCCCACATTATATGAATCTTTCTTCTATTCCTACCCCATTTAGGATCAAATTCTCAGTTCACACAAGGATTACATGGATCAACTTCTTTGAGACCGTAAGGACTGACTGTAGGACTAGCTTTATTTCTTGACCTCCCTGTCTTCTTCTTTTTTTTTTTTTTTTTCAGGAAACCAAAACACCATATTTTATAGAATATGTGAGATATTAATAAAGGTTTGGGTTATTAAAGGGAATGGTAAATTGAAATAGAAATAAAAAAAGACCTGAAATTTATGACTGACATTTTCCATAAACCAAAATACCCACAGATTTAACAGTAAATTCCTCTGGATTTCCATGATCATAAAACTTCTTTGCTTTTCATTTTTTAAGAGATATCTCTGTAGGACATTTCTTCCTTCTAAAATCTGTTTTATTCATCTTTGCTCATCTTTTTTTTTTTAAAATATTTATTTATTTACTTTAGTTGTACACAATGCAATGCATTCATGCTTACATGGTGCTGAGGATGGAAGCCGGGCCGCGAACGTGCGAGGCGAGCGCTCTGCCTCTGAGCCACAACCCCAGCCATCTTTTGGCAATATAAATGTCATAGTGTAGGAGCCCTAATTAAGGAGATAGCTAAGATTGCAGTTAGCTGAGAGCCATAAAAGATGTTCAAGTTTCACCTGATATTCATACATTCATCTAAGAATCTTTTTATGCCCGTGAACACTGTGTGACGCACCTGTAAGCTCAAGCTGTAAGCACTTGTCCTTGTTAAAGCAAAATGTATTTAACCGGGTGAGGGTTAGTGGCTGTGTGGTTGGAGTTCGAGTGGTTGAAGTTGTGTGGTTGGAGTTAGAGGAGAGTTGGAGTTGTGTTTGGAGTTCGAGAGGTTGTTGGAGCCAGAGAGAGAAGTTAGAAGAGAGAAGAATAAAAGAACTTTTTCATTTCCATCCTGCCTCCGGATTTTCTCCCACGGAGTCATAGCTGCAAGCCGCGGCAGCAGGCAGCTATATCACAGAATCATACAAGATGACTATGGACACTGCAAGTCCAAGTTCCTTAAAGAGTATTGTTGAACTTGAGGTTAGATTTGTCTTATTATTATTTAGATTTTTCAGGAGTAAATTGTAAGGTTACTCCAACACACACACATACACACACACACACACACACACACACACACCATACCAGTGAACCCTGGATTCAGTGAATGAATAATGATGCAGAGGAAAAGTTGAATGATTTAGGAGACAGGGGACTTCATCAAAGATAAGTGAAGTCCTAGGGTGACTGGCTCTTTCTTTTATTAGGAGGAATGAATGAACAAAGTTGTGTTGTTCTTAGGAACATGGAACTAGATATATGAGTAAAAAGTAATCATGAGTGCTGAGTTACTTAATTTTATTATATCAGCAAGCAGTTCTTCATGCCAGCAAGCAGGAACTCCCCCTAAGACTAAAAAGGAACAAACACAACATTTTTGCAAATCGCTGAGGGGTGCAGCCTTTTTGCTTCCTTGTCTCTCCTGAGGCTCCCTCAGTTAGCCTTGCAGAGCATTCCATTTCCTGAATACTCTCTTGCAGATTAGCAGTTTTTCACTTTTTCTAGCCAAAGAATCCCCTCTAAGTTGGCCAAGGACCTACACACACACACACACACACACACACACACACACACACATATAGAGCAAGCCTGATATCCACAGACATCTTCTTTCAAGTGCAATATAAAACCATACGGAGGAATCTGTGCCTAACTGCCCCTAATTTGCAGGACAAATTTCCCATAATCCTCTGTGAATTATGCATCCCCCATCTCTTCCCCTGTAGAAATGATGAAAGATTCTTATAATACCTATTCTCTGACTACACTCCAAGGAAAAACATGAAAATTAGTTTGCATGATCATTCTATCTCCTTTACTTGTCTCCTGGAGTACAATGTGAGGTCACTTGTTCATTACATTTGATTATCCAATATCAATTTAGAAATTCCTTTCTAAACCTTGTAGATGGGGAATAAATTTATGTATTTTATGTACTACAAAAATATTATACTGTATTGATGAAGCCAAGATTGTTAAGTTGAAGTCTCACTCCATTAAAGTTGATAGCTGTTTGGGGAGCTTTGTTTTATCTATATAGTAAATTTATGTGATGTTACTGCTGGATTAATATGTTTTCTAATGCTAATAACTAACTAGCAAAGGCTGGGTAAGTTTGTAAAGAAAAGGGATATTCATTTTGACTCACAGTTCTGGAGGTCCAAGGTCAAGAAACTGCAATTGGTAGATAGCCTTCTTTCTGGTAGAGGTCTGGTAGATGCAGGACAGCACTTGGAAAGAAAGGTATGGGAAGCATGTGTTTATCCCTT
The DNA here is from genome assembly GCA_025594165.1 of Tamias sibiricus. NCBI lineage: Eukaryota > Metazoa > Chordata > Mammalia > Rodentia > Sciuridae > Tamias > Tamias sibiricus. The sequence goes on from CM046674.1 coordinate 25,021,512, forward strand.
CTGGTCCCTTTCCCTCTTATAAAGTCAGCAGGGTTTGATAGTGTGGGTTTTTCTCCCAAATGAAACTGTCCTTTTTCTTAAGAAACAATGATTTTAATGTGTGTGTTTTCATTAATGTCAAATGGTAGTAAAACAATGAGGGAGATAACACAAGTAAACTATTTTCTGAAGAGTCTCATTTATTTTGGTAAGTATAAGCAGATAACTTTCTGCAATCAAATGTACTATTATAAAGGTTATGATATGGTTCTTTTTTAAACTTTTGAATATCTTAAATTTCCTAAAGAACAAACCACACACACTTAACTCTTAAATTTACCAAGTGAACTTTAGTTTCATAATTGTAGAGGTTTGATATTTATAATTACTGAATATGGAAGTAGAAAGACATATATAACAATGTCTTCTGTCAAGTTTTTTTCTATTCCTTATTTTGCCTTTTCTTCTCTATGTCTTTCTCAGGTTTATTTCTATTTCTTTGTTTCCCAATGTTAAGTCTGGGTTAGTCTATTTTATTAGAAAATGAAATTATTTTAAGGAAAAATAACTATACAAGAATGAATATATAAATTCTAACTTTATAACATGTTACTGGGAAATCTGTATACTTAGTTCAACCCACACAAACTATATCTTTTTAATAAATGTTCATGAACAGTTAATATAAAAATATCTTCCTGATATTTTTGTTGAATCATCCATAAATTAGAACTCATTCTGTATAAAAATATAAAAATGAAAAAATAATAAACTGAACTAAATAAAATTAAAAAAGAAAAATATCTTAATTGGCATGAATAGTGTGACTCTACTTTGTGTACAACCAAAGGTATGAAAAAAAAAATGTGTTCTATATGTGCAATATGAATTGTAATGCGTTCTGCTGTCACATGTAACAAATTAAAATTAAAAAAAAAAAAAATGTACTGCATTAACTAGTACAATTAGACTTTTGCTAATTTGTCTTCTAGAAGAAGCTGATGTTAATAGACAACAGGATAATTACCTAATTTTTAAAATTCTATATTTAATTTCTGCCATGGTTTGAATAAGTGCCCTCCAAAGGTCCATGTATTAAAAGGTTGGTACCAAGGGTGGTGCTAATTGGGAGGTGGTGGAAACTTTAAGAGTTAGGGACTCATGGGAGGATTTAGGTCATTGTAGTTTGCTTTTAAAGGGGATTGTGGAATACCAGTTCCTTCCTTTCCCTCTTCACTTATTCTGTGCCAGGAGGTAAGCAGTTTGTTCTGTTATTCACTTCCACCAGATGCATTGCCTTGCCTTCAACAACAAGGCTAATCAATCATGAACTGAAACCACAAGGCAGAATAAACCTGTCCTATTTTTAAGTTGAATATCTCAGATATTTTGTCACAATAATGGAAAGCTAACTAACACATTTAAATAGTAAAACTTCATTCATCGAGATTCAATATCATTTACTTGGACACCTCTGTTCAAATGGCTTGCAAAACGATTAAGGACAAGAGAGAAAAGAAAAGTTTTCTAAAGCTTCAGAGATAATTAGTATAACCACTGAAACTTAGGAACATCCTTCTGGACCCTAAAAGCAATTACTTTACGCTTTGATTCTAAAAGATGGCTTGCAGGTAGAGTATCTTTTACCTATCTCTATTGTAAACAGTCAAAGATAAAAATTTTTCTTTGACAATGCTTTGTGTATTACATTGTGGAAGGAGCATTAATTATTTTGTATCATTATTATTAACATCTAAATTTCATTTCTTTTGTTAAGTAAAGTTCTCAGTAATAATAAAAACATCTATGAAAGTGTTCATATTCAATATTTCCTTAAAATAAAAATATTTTCCACTTGTTAAAATGTATTTATATTAATTATATTAATTTAATTTTTCAAGATTTGTTCATATTTTTCCCACCTAGTACAAAATGTAGCATAGTGAACACATTGAAAATATATTTCAAAATATTATTCATGTATTATAAAGAAAGGAGAAAATGAGGCCGGTGTTGTGGCTCAGTGGTAGAATGCTTGCCTAGCATGTGTGAGGCACTGGTTTTGATAATCGGCACCACATAAAAAAAAAAAAAAAAAAAAGAAACAAATAAAATAAAAGTATTGTGTCAATCTACAACTAAAAAAATTTAAATAAAAGAAAGAAAGAAGAAAATGAAGAGAGAAGGAAATTATTTGAATCTACCTTGCAATTCTGAGTGATCTTCAGGAAGTCAAATTGGAAATTGCACTCTAATCTCTAAGTGCAGACTTTAGCTCCTTTCTCTAAAATAGGTAACCACTTTATATATACAAAATATAATCAAATGTTTTAAAACATTTTAACTACAATAGTAACAAACATGATAAGGAAATTTGATGATTTTTATCATAGTAATGGATATAAAAATACCTCTAGTATGCCAATATACATAATTGATAAAATTTCAGCAATCTAGGAATCAGAGGGCATTTCATCCCTGACAAAAAGCATCTATGACAGCCCTCCAGCAATCCTTTTACTTAAATTTGACACATTAAATGGTTTCTTTCTGTAATCAAATAGATGTTCAGTGGATTTGACAAAGGGGAATGGAGGGGAGGGAGGAGTATAGGAAAAGGAAAGACGGTGGAATGAATCTGATGTAACTTTCCTATTTACCTAAAAAAAAAAAAGCAAGTTTGTTCTCACTACTTCTATTCAACACTGTAATAAAAATTATACAAAGTACAACAAGGCAAAGAATGTGTATGAAAAAATAAATTATATGTAAAATGAAAATCTCCCTTTTACAAATATTATTAGTATAATGAATTGACCTGTAAGAGCCCTAATAAGGAGATAGCTAAGATGGAAGCTAGCTGAGAGCCATAAGAGGTGTTTCAGTATTTTCACCTGATATTCATGCATTTGTCTAAGAATCTTTCTATGCTCGTGAACACTATGTGACGCACCTGTAAGTTTGAGCTGTTGACACGTGTATACTTGTTAAGGCAAAAAGTATTTAACTGGGTGAGGTTGGCTAGAGAGTGTGGTTGGAGTAGGAGAGGTTGTTGGAGC
>CM046674.1:25024649-25133654 GCA_025594165.1 Tamias sibiricus
TTCTGATTCGAAATAACAAGGCTAGAAACTCTCAGAAAACAAACGTTTTTTTCAACCTTTGAAATAATAAAAATTAATATAACAACTTGATATGGCAGGACTAATGCAGACAAAATAAGTTACAAATATATGTTTAAAGAATGTTAAGTTTCATAAAGGTGAACTTCAAATACTTAATTCAGTACTAATATTATATCAGTAATATGGAATCAGTAAATGTTTGTCAAATATAGTTTACCAAAAAGATATATAGGTATTATTATTATATATTTATTATTACTTCTCTTCTGAAAATTTACTGACTCAGGAAACTCTAAAAGTCTAAAATATAATTTATCTTTCAACCTTCCCTTCAAAACATGGTTCATGTCACTTCCCATGCTTCTGATATTAAGCAAGATCTTCTGATTTTTATACTCCTTAAATACTCTCTGGTGCCATCAATTACATATGTTTGCAGATGAAAATATTAATGAAAAAGACCCTTATATCTTCCTTATATCTTTATCTGATATTTTTAGAGTGTCACTGGACTTGGAAAGTCTTCTTTAGAGATATTTAAGCTTTTCCCCCAATTCTCTAAGAGAGTGTGAAATGTGCCCCATGATGCTTGCATGCCTGAGAATAAGTTAAAACAGTGACATCCTACATAAGCCACCATTTCCTTGTAGTACACGTAGAGCATCGGATATCTGGATTCTTCAAGGTTTATCCAGATGAACAGAAGGAGCTTATTCTCTTCCGCTGTATATTTGGGGCAACTATGAGTGCAATCACTGGGTGATCTCTCTCTTCAACACTCTCCTTAGAGCCTTAGCTACATCCTTATTCCGGAGAGTATAAATCAGAGGATTCAGTGTGGGAGTAATGATGCTATAAAAAACAGAACCGACCTTGTCTTGCAGTGGAGTGCGCTGGGACCTGGTTCTCATGTATGAGAAGATGCAGGCACCAAACCAGAGAGAGACCACTGTGAGGTGGGAGCTACAAGTGGCAAAGGCATTTCTCTTACTCCCAGCTGAACGCATCTCAATGACACAGTGCAGGATGAAGCCATAGGATGTACAAACCAGGATGATGGGGAGGAGGAGAAGCACAATGGTGCTGATGTACGCTGTGGTCTCATAGGTGGTGACGTCCCCACATACCAACTTCACAACAGCTGGCAACTCACAGTAGAAGTGGTGTATTATCCGAGTCCCACAGAAGGGGAAGTGCATCAAGATGAGTGTGTGAATTAGGGAGTTCAGAGACGCCCCCAGCCATGAAGTGACAGCCATCATCAGTCCCACCTTCCTGCTCATGAGCACAGTGTAACGCAGAGGATGACAGATGGCAACATACCGGTCATAGGACATGAGAGCTAGCAGGAGACACTCAGCACCTCCCAGAGACAAATAGAGGAAGTGCTGGGTGGCACAGCCCACAAAGGAGATGGACTTCTTGCCAGACAGGTAGTTGGTAGCCATCTTGGGGATGGTGGTGAAGACGTGCATGAGGTCCATGAGGGAGAGCTGGCTGAGCAGGAAGTACATGGGTGTGTGAAGCCCACGATCCATGCAGATGAGGAGGATGGTGAGGGTGTTGCCACTCACTGCAACAAGGAAGACCACCATGGTCAGGCAGAAAAGGAAAAGGTGGGTCGGGGAGTCATTGAAGAGCCCTTCGAGGATGAAGTCTGCCAGAGATGTCTGATTCCTCAGCCACATGTTCCCTTTCTCAGTCCCTGGGGAAAGAGGGAGTGGAGACAAAGTGTGATGCCAGAAACATGGGATCCTATGCACATGGTGATAAGCACTTTTGATCGAAGAAAACATTTGTGGAGAGATATTTTCCATTTGTAAGTATCTAGCAGTTGAAATTATTGGAATACAATATTTTTCAAAAGAATAGAAACCTAAAATATGTCTACACGATCATGATCATTTGAAATTCAAAGACCCTATCAGGGGCCAAATTTATTTCTCTTCTCACTACATATAGGCATATGTGTGTGTAGGCATATGTATGGTTTGTGTGAGTGTGTGTGTGTGAGTTTGTGTGTGTGTGCGTGTGTGTGTATGGTTGTTGGATTATGTTTCTTATTTTATCAGGCAGGCTCTAAGAAGAGCAGCTTAACTACTAGGACATTTCTATTTATACATGTAAGTGTTAAGGATTGCATAAAGAACTTTGACCTTATGCCATTGTGGAAGCTGGTGATGGAGTTGGTGTACTGATGTCGTGTTTAAGTCTGATGTTGAAACTTAAATTCCATAGGACAAGCAGTTAGGAAGGGAAAATAGTACAAAGGAAGGCAGAAAAGAGGCAGACTAAACCCAAAAGCATGAGCTGTAACCCCACAAGGGAAGACAAACAAAAAGAGGTCTCTTTGCCTATGGAATTAGAGGCTGGGTTCTTCCTTTTGTATTGGCTTTTTTGAATTATATGAACTATTTAGGTTTTTTTTGACAAAATTAAAGAGCATAAAATGTGCTTCACTTCAGTCCCCTGTACTTCCCTTTGTCCTCTCCTCCTCTCTTCCTCTGATCCTTTCTCTCTACTCTACAAATCTGCTATTTATTTATAGTTTTTTAAAAAATCTATTTCTTGTAAAAAAAAAAGATGAGATCCATTATGGTATATTCATATACACACATGGTAAATTTAGGTCAGATTTCTAATGTAGCTTAGTGCACACACCTAGCCCAGAATTCAAAGAGCCTAAAGGAGAATCCTGGGGAAGGTAGAGCAACTGCAGGCCCAGGTACTGCTCCATACCAGTGAGGTGAGCCAGCAGACCAGCAACAACATATTAATACTACAGAATGACTGTTTCCCTTCTGTTCTCTCATCTCCCAGGAATCTCTTTTGTGACCCACCTTAAACAGAAACAATAAAGTAGAGGGAATTTGGGGACATGTAGTTCATTCTAGCCAACCTCACATATCACATAGTCACGGCAGTGCATCATCTGCCAATTTGGCACACATACACACCTACTTCAGTCAGGGTAATCTCCAAATACAAAAATATCATTGTAACGAAATACAATACATCCAGCATGAGTGCAAACACGTTAACCCTTTCTCCAGGAGAAAATCCAAAGTTCTTTATTTTGCCTATGGGAGACATTCATTCTTCTGATACATGTGTTCCCTTTTATATCCTGGAACACCAAAATTTTCTGGATGATATATATGAAAAATATTCATATGGAAACAAGAAAGAAATACTCATTATGACCACTCACAGAATACATTATCTTATCCAAAAAAGAGCTAATCTGTTCTTTGGATATCAGCCCCAGTTTCCTCACTCAGTCCTGGCACCTTCCAAATAGATCCATGAACAAACCAGCAGTGGCATCAGGGGTAAATATTATCCCTGGATTCAGCAGGAGGGACTTACACTCACCAAGGCCAATTATTCTGAAGCCACTGCTGAATACCCACTGCCAACAGCAAAGACCAATCCAAGTTCCCAATATGGTACCATTCCCTGGGGTGATCAGCCAGCCACTCCATAGTACATTGTTCACATTGGACCACATTCAATATGAAAAAAAAATTCTTTTTTTATTATTTTTGCTGGAATGGACAATCACTCTGTATATGGATTTGGCCTCCTTGCCTGAAGTGCTGCTGCCAGAACTACCATCTCTGGACTCACAGAATGCTTTATTCACAATAAGGGTATTCTATGCAGCACTGCTCCTGACCAAGGAGCCTGATTCACAGCAAACAAGTGTGCAAAGTGGCCTGTGTTCATGGGATTCATTGCTTTTAACATAGGTCCTCCATCTTCCTAAAACACAGAACCTGATAGCATGATGAAATAACCTTGTAAAACTCTGTCTCAGCAACACCTAGGTGGCAACACCTCTCATTGCTAGGATAATGTCCTCTAGGGTGTGGTAAATGCTCCACATCTGCATCTAATTTAGGGTGCTTCTTCTCACACAGCAAAGATTCATAAAATCACATTGCAAGGATTCAATGCATAGAAATGAGAGTGTGTTCTCTCCTCATAACCTCAATGACTATGATCAAGCAACATTATTTTACTTTTCGTTCCTGCACTTTTCAGTTATGCAGGTTTAGAAAACTCTTAGCTCCAAAGGGAGAGATTCTTCCACGCAGACACAAAAGGATTTCATTTTCTGAGAGTGGATATTGCCCTGACATCACATTGGGATCCTCATTATAACTGAATCAACAGGTGGAGAAGAAGGTCACTCTATGGTATGGAGTGATTGATTCTGACTAGTAAGGGGAAAATGAGGCTGCTACTACACAATACAGAGGAGGAAGAGCAAGTGTGGAGTCAGGACATTTTCTAAGGTACCTCTCCATATTCCCAGGTCCAGTGATGCAGGACAATAGGAAACTAAAGCCCAAGTCAAATCATACTGAAAAGGGTTCAGATCCTTCAGAGATGAAGATTTGGGTCACCCCAGCAGACCAGGAACAATTACCAGCTGTGAACAAATGCAATATGGACTGTAGAGTGAAAGAGGATAGTTATAAACACCAATAATGAGCATGTGGACAACCCTTATGAACATTAACTGCCATACTTTGTGCACTTCTTCATAATGGTGATGAAAATTTGTCTATGTATATTAAATTATTTATTTCATTGTCATCCTCTTATCAAACATGAGGTATGAATAATACCTAATATCATATAGCAGTATTTAAATAACTGGATATAAATGGAGGAGTATGAATCAGTAGGAATAGAATAAATTTCACACAAAATTTTAAAAAATGATTTTTTGCCCTAATGGGGAAAGGTTGGTATATTTTATATCCTCTTCTTGGGAAAAGACAAAGCTGTCTTAGATTATACATAGAATAGTCATATAAGATTAGGTGGAAGGATATCTATGTTGCCTTTATTTGAATATTGAGTAAAAGTTTTTAAAATCTACATTCATGCTGTGTTGACCTAAAGCAGAGCAACTGTACCTAGGTCCTGGGTAGATTTGTGAATCAACAGATTATGAAAAAGCTGACACAACTAGGTTTTCCACATTCAAACAGCCAAACTTGCCAAACTTCCCTCTATCCAACTCTTCCACAAACACTACTGAGAATGAGAACTTGATCTCCATGGTGAAATTAGACTCAAAAATGTCATAAATCTAAGTAGAGCCTTCTATCCCTTTTTGTGTTTTACCTCTAAATATCTTCCTATACTTGCACATATTCTAGATCATTTATGTACATTAACAGGAAAGAACTATCGCCATTAACAGAAATTGATCTTGACAATTGTAAGAGTGAACACAAATAATTAAAAATAAGTATGTGAAGGCTGGGGTTGTGACTCAGTAGTAGATCATTATCCTAGCACATGTGAGGCACTGGGTTTGATCCTCAGCATCACATAATAAATTTTAAAAAGTTAAAAAAAAGCCTAAATATAAGCATGTGAGTATAAAAAATAAACTTCAATAATAAAAGCAGAAAACACAGGATTTAATGCATTCTCATCAAGTTTCAACTCTGCCGGTAAAAAAACACTCACAATTATTTTTCCTCTGTTCTAGGGTCACTCTAGGATTTTTATGACAGTCATGTCACACTGTTACTTCATGCTTGGCTTCTGTGGACTAAGAGAACAATTTCAAACCTGGTACCCCTGATTACTCCACCCCAGTTGAGGTTATTTGCACACAATTTTTTTACCTAATTATCCATACACTTCTCTCTTTCCCCATTAATTTCTAACCATCTCTGTAAATCTCCATAGCATAAGTTTTTCGACATCTCACTTTTTTCTTTCTTCCTCCCTGAGGTAACACTCCTAATAGTTCCCATTATTACTTGTACCACTTAAATTAGTTTTCTCTCTTCTCAGGAAGCATCCTGGGGGACTGACCAAATGTCACCATTGGTTTAAAGGTAATCTTACAACGCCATAGTAAAGGTTTCATGAACACCTCAAGCCCCAACACTATCTTACCTGCAATTTCCTCTGCAGAGATTTGTGGACAGAACAAGCACAGAAGTGAAACAGGGAGTGAAGAACAGTCCTCCCAGCCACACATTGGCTATTGGACTTCCACACAAGCACTTTCTGAAGTACTCCTCAGACTCCTCCTCTAACTCTGGAAGATGCCATCTTCTAGCAGAATATCAGACAGGACATTGGTCCAGCACACTCATCATGGTTTGCAATAATTACCCTGGTGATGGAGCTCCACAGAAAAGAAATAGTACATGGGGTTCTCTGACCCTCTCAAAATCTGTGCTATTATTTTGAGCCCTATCAGCCCACAGCAGGACATATTAAGTAGCTGAATGTATTTGCCCCTACTAGTTGAGACTTGGTTTGGTGCATATGTTTCCTCTTGGCTTCAAACTTATATTTGAACTTCTGTTCATTACTGGATTGAGAGCCTGGGAAATAGGAAAGGCCATTCATGTTACCTGAGCAAGATGCTAAACATAATACCAGCTTAATCCTCAATGCTCCCAGAGTCCAACAAAAATCCGCTTTGCAATCTCTGTGGTTTTGGATCATTATAGTATTCTCTTTGTAGATTTTCCCTCATTCCCTAGTTAGTAACATAAAATATGTATGTGTTATGCAGTTACTAAGCTGCTTCCATATCACAGAGATGTTTCCTCAGCAGTAATCAAAGGGGTTAGAAGAGGCCAGACTTGGCCTGATATGAGCCTGTCATGAGGGAAGAGGGGCATGCTCCATGAGATGAAACATCCCCCAGGTCCTGAGGACCTATGATGTCAGCAGAGGTTAACAGAAGCCTGAAGACCCAATGGCATCAGGGATTCCCACCCAGAAGACACACTCTGGATATCTTCTGGGCACCATTACCCAAGATACCAATTAATCTGTGTTGTATGCACTGAGGTGAGTATCCCAGGGTGCTGCATTTGAAGTTTGCAAGAGTGTGGGGAACTTGATAATTTGGGGAATCTGGTCTGAAGGTAGCATGGGAATATTTTCTCTAGGGGCTAATTAACAACACAGAGTAACTGTTCATACAGGCCCTGACTTGTTTTCTTCATTATAGAACTCAGGTCTCTGTAGTGCCTTTCCATGCTACTCCTTTGAGAAGACAGTCTGAGTATCTTCTTGCCCAGTGGCCAGTTATCTGTGTTTTCCCATGTGTCATATTATAGAAATGATAGCAGGTAATTCCCACCCTCAGTATTGTTGGTACTTCGATTTTATGGAGTACATTAAATCACATGTCAGGAGACTTCATATGGACAAATAAAAAGAAAAGTGCATTTCTCTAGATTTCATTAACTCCCATGTATCATTCATTCTTCTCCCTCCCATCGTCATTATGATATTTGAGCTATTCTTGTTTATCATTTCTCAACTCAGATATTAAAATGTCATGCTTTGATGAGCTTACCTTGACTATGTTGCAGATTGTTCTTTAAGTAGGGGAAATGTATTAACACTTGCTTAAAAACCTGCAGACTATTACTTTTGTCTGGCATGTTCCTTTATGACAGAAAATATTTCCTTTTAATTAAGGCATCTATGGAATTTATATGATTCATTCATTTGTTTGACAAATATTTTATGAGCACCTGCTGTGTTCCCAGCACTGGGTTAATTACATAGTGATTAACAAGCATGATGGGTCTTTCTTCCTTAGGATTTATAAAAGGTTTTTATAAAAACCTTCCATGATAAACAAAAGCTAAGAGAATTTACAACAAGAAAGCTGGCACTACAGAACATCCTTGGCAAAATATTCCATGAGGAGGAATTGAAAAACAACAATGAAATCCTTCAAAGGGAAGAACAACAATAAAGGGAAACTAACCATAGGAGTAATCAAGCTAAATACCAAAAATTAAATTAAATTAAATTAAATTTAAAATGACTGGTAATACAAATCACATCTCAATAATAACTCTGAAAGTTAATATGTTAATGGCTTAAACTCACCAATTAAAAGACATAGGTTGATAGATTGGATTAAAAAAAAAAAAAGACCCAACAATGTGCTGCCTTCAAGAGACATATCTCATAGGAAAACCTGCCTACAGACTGAAGGTGAAAGGATGGGATAAAATAACCACTTACACGGACTAGGTAAGCAAGCAGGGGTTTCCATCCTCATATCAAACAAAGTAAACTTCAAGCCAAAGGTAATCAAAAGAGACAAGGATGGACATTTCATACTACTTAAGGGAATCATACATCAACAAGAAATAACTGTCATAAATATATATGCCCCAAATAACAGAGCATCCACGTTCATCAAACAAACTCTTCTCAAGTTCAAGAGCCAAATAGACCACAACAAAATAATTCTAGGTGAGTTAACACACCTCTTTCACCACTGGATAGATCTTCCAAACAAACGCTAAACAAAGAAACTGTAGAACTGAATAATACAATCAATAGCTTAGATTTAACTGATATATATATATATATATGTATATATATATATATATATATATGTACATATATATATATATATATATAGAGAGAGAGAGAGAGAGAGAGATAATATTATCCATCAACAAGTCAGTACACTTTCTTCTCAGCAGCACATGGATCATTCTCTAAAATAGATTATATATTATGCCATAAAGGAATTCTTAGCAATTATAAAAAAGTAGAGATATTACCCTGCATACTATGAGATCATAATGGAATGAAACTAGAAATGAATGATAAAATAAGAAACAAAACCTACTCCAAAGCCGGGCACGGTGGCACACGCCTGTAATCCCAGCACTTTGGGAGGCTGAGTCAGAAGGATCGCGAGTTCAAAGCCAGCCTCAGCAATGGCGAGGCACTTAGCAACTCAGTGAGACCTTGTCTCTAATAAAATACAAAAAAGGGCTGGGGATGTGGCCCAGTGGTCTAGTGCCGCTGAGTTCAATCCCCAGTACCAAAAAAACACAAAAAACAAACAAACAAACAAAAAAAAAAACCTACTCCAATACCTGGAGACTAAATAATATGCTATTGAATGAACAATGGGTTGCAGTAGACATCAAAAAAGAGATTAAGCCGGGCGCGGTGGCGCACGCCTGTAATCCCAGCACTTTGGGAGGCTGAGGCAGGAGAATCGCGAGTTCAAAGCCAGCCTCAGCAATGGCGAGGCACTTAGCAACTCAGTGAGACCCTGTCTCTAATAAAATACAAAAAAGGGCTGGGGATGTGGCCCAGTGGTCGAGTGGCCCTGAGTTCAATCCCCGGTACCACAAAAAAAAAAAAAAAAAAAAAAAAAAAAAAAAAAAAAAAAAAAGAGATTAAAAAATTCTTAGAGGTAAATGAGAACACCAATACAACATATTGAAATCTCTGGGACACTATGAAGGCAGTACTAAGAGGAAAGTTCATTACATTCCTTCAAAGAAGAAAAGGTCAAGAAATAAATGAATTAACATTATACCTCAAAGCCCTAGAAAAAGAAGAACAAATTAACCCCAAAGAGTAGGAGACAGGAAATAATTAAAATAAGAGCCAAACTCAATAAAATTGAAACAAAAAACACAATTGAACAAACCGACAGAACCAAAAGTTTGTTCTTTGAAAAAATAAATAAAATTGATAAACAATTAGCTATGTTAACAAAGAAAAGGAGAGAAAAAACTCAAATTACCAATATATGTGATAAAAAAGGAAACATTATGACGGACATTATGAAATACAGAAGATAATTAGAAATTATTTTGAAAATCTATACTCCAACAAAATAGAAAATAATGAAGGACATTGACAAATTTCTAGAAATATACGATATGCCCAAACTAAATCAGGATGTCATACACAACTTACATAGATCAATTTCAAGCAAAGAAATAGAGGATGCCATATAAAACCTACCAACCAAGAAAATCCCAGGTCCAGATGGATACACAACAAAGCTCTACAAGACCTTTAGAGAAGAACTAGCACCAATACTTCTCAAACTATTCCATGAAATAGAAAAAGAGCGAACCCTTCCAGACTCATTCTATGAGGCCAATATCACCCTGATTTCAAAACCAGAGACATCAAAGAGACAAATCAAAGAAAGAAAACTTCAAACCAATATCACTAATGAATATAGATGCAAAAATCCTCAATAAAATTCTGGAAAATCAAATACAGAAACACATTAAAAAAGAAAAAAGTACATCACAATCAAGTGGGGTTCCTTACAGGAATGCAAGGTTGGTTCAACATAAGGAAATCAATAAATGTTATTCACCACATCAATAGACTCAAAGATAAAAATCATATGTTTATCTCAATTGATGCGGAGAAAGCATTTGCATCTCAATTGATGCAGAGAAAGAATTTGACAAGATACAGCACCCCTTCATGTTCAAAATGCTTACTACAGGGACACAGCCACATCAATGTTCATAGCATCTCAATTCACAATAACTAAACTGTGGAAGCAACCTAGATGTCCTTCAATAGATGAATGTATTAACAAAACTGTGGTATATATGCACAATGGAATAATACTCAGCATTAAAAGAGAAAAACATCTGCATTTTCAGGTAAATGGATGAAGTTGGAGAATACCATGCTAAGTGAAATAAGACAATGCCAAAAATCCAAGGGCTGAATATTCTCTCTGACAAGGGGATGTTGATTCAACATGGGGAGGGGAGAGACATGGGAAAAGTGGAGACACTTTGATTGAGCAAAGGGGAGGGATGGTGGAAAGGGCACATGGGGGCAGGAAAGATGGTGGAATGAGATGGACATCATTACCCTAGATACATGTAAGACTGCACATATAGTGTGATGCTACATCATGTACAGCCAGAGAAACGAAAAGTTGTGCTGCAATTGTGTATAATAAATCAAAATGCATTTTGTTGTCACACATACCTAATTAAAATAAATAAATATAAAGAAAAGAAGTATGTGCAAATTATGCAAATTGTCAATCCATTAACACTTGGGGTGCTTAATAAACTGAAGTCAAAGATATCCATGAGGATTTTTTTTTAAGCTACTCATGGGGGTCTTTCTAAGAACAGGAATGTTTGAATGTGCTTAACATGTACTCTTTCACAGATTTTTTTCCTCTAACACTGTTGCCATCTTAGGCAACGATACCACAGGAAAGAAATCGGAGGCAGACTGGGAATGAGTGGTTCCTTTATTGTTGCTTCTTCTTCTTCTCTATATTCTCTCTCTCTGACGCCCCTAGTCTGGTTAAATACTCTATACCCTTCACAGGTACATTAGTTTTCTTAGCAAGCATACACGTGTCACAAGCTCGACTTACAGGTGCGGCACGCAGTGCCCACGAGCACAGAAAAATTCTTGGTCGATTACATTAACGTCAGGCGTAAGTTGTAGTAAACAAGTAAACGCCTCCTCTTGGCTCTCAGCCAGTGGCAATCTTAGAGCTACTTCCTCATCAAAGGCTCTTACATAACACAACATAATATTTCTAGAAATGTGTACCAAATTAAACCTCCCCTTTGTGACATGTACAAAGTCTGAAGAAGGCCCTGAACATCATATGCAGATATACCAGAGGTTGAGAAGTTCCATTGAGGCTTTTGAAGAGTTGACAACAGAGACCCAGGGAAAACCTGGCCATGCTCAGGTTGGGGCCTGCACATTATTTCAGAAAGGGAAAACATTGGGAATTTACTCCTGAAAAGGTGCATTTTTACTGATGACATTAAACTGGCATTTTCACCTGGAAGAAAAAGAGGGAGCTCAACAACAATCACCTTGTGGTAGTGCAGAAAAGTTCCAAAGAAAGGCAGTGGTGTTTGCCCAAGAATTTTCAGCTTCTTAAATAGCCCATCTGAAGATATTCTGTATCTATAAAGTGAAAGAGAAAGCCAGGTCACCATGATTGTCATTCTATAGATAAAGGACTGCCAGTCTCTGACTTAGAAACTGGACCAGGAATGAGGGAGGTGACATGTAGGTGATACATAACAACAAAAAAAACTCCAACAGCACATTTTCTCCTTTCCAACTCCACTTAGAGAACAACCCCCACACAAAAGCACAATAATTAGCTAAAAGAAGTTGAGTTTTCATGGCCCAAATTCTTGGGTCTGTACTTGATAAACATTCACATACTTGAGTCCACATGAGAAGTCCAGGCTGACATTCTGAAAGGGAATTCCATTTGCTATGTCTATTTGATATGTTGACCCTTCCTTAATGTAGAGATTCCTAGTCTAGGTTTAAAAAGGGGGGGGGGGCAGGCAGTGGGGGGCAATATTTTGACATTAATTTGATGATGAGATTTTGGGTAACCAAGTCCACTCAATCACAGGAGGTCCACTGAGAGAACATGGTGAGATTTCTTTCTTTCTTCCTTCCTTCCTTCCTTTCTCTTGCAATTTGTTCATAAAGCTTTTATGCTTTTCCTTCTTTCTATGCCATTTCCCTGGTTCAGCATCCAGCCCTACTTTAAATCTGACTTCACATGGACACTTGGAAGCAGTCATAGTATTCCTAATTCAATTGAATGAAAAATATGACATTTAAAAAAAGTTTAGACTTCTATTGGCCCAACACAAATGTGAGTCCTATTGAGTGACACCCAAGTCTGTTGTCAGACAATCTGGTTGACTTGAGCCATAGGGAAGGCTGATTTCCCTTACATCCTTTGAGTGCTACTTTGAGGAATGAATGACTGCGGAATCATCTCCAGGCCATTCCTCTTCCTGTTGAGTGTGTTCCTCCTACTGGTGATGCTCAGATGGCAGCATAGAGACAGGCATGCTCATGTTCACCAAGGTGGTCAATCACAAAGCAATGTATTTTTTGCCTCCACACATAAACTCTCTTTGTAAGAAAATTCACATAAGCTGGTCCTCCCTTGGGCAGACAGTCAGCAACTCAGATGTGTCATTTTCATAGTTCTATGCCTGGGTATTCTGGATCCTACAACCCCTGCCCCCACTTCAGAATTACTCAATGATGAGAGACTAGGGAAAGAAGAAAAGGTGAAGAAGAGATTCCTGGCAGCTGCTTTAACCACAAAACAGCTAGTTCTGCATAGGTGGCCCCATAGTAGCAGAGGAGAAGTGTGTGGCATGTATAAATGGCTCAACAGCCCTGCAATTCCCTTCAGCTACATGGAGGGTACTTTCCAAAGTTCAAGTACAGTCCTGTTGACAGAGCAGAATAAATGCAAAATAAAATAAGAACTCATGAGTTCCAAACAGTTGCAATAAGAACTTGGTGCTACTTCTTTAGAGGAGAATGTTGAAGGCAGTTTCATAAACTTCTGTACAAATCATGTAATTAAATACAAGAAAATTAAGCTACATCAATTTATTAGAAAATGTCATTAGAGAGAGGATTTTGTTGCCACAACACCCTGAATTAATACCTTTACTTTCAGAGAATTGAAGCTAGATCTACATTTTCCTCTTTCATGCTACTGTGATTCCCTACTCTTAAGAATGAAATTCAGACAGAAGTCCAATATAACCTGTGTGGAATCTCTCCTACACACTCAAAGTAATCTCTCTCCCTCTGCTTCAAGATGCCATGATCTCATTATTAAGAGCAATTTCCTACTAGATGATATTTATTCATGTTTTCATGCTGGAGTATAGAGAAAAAAACTATAAAGTCAAATTGTCTTTGGGGTGTTTTTCAGGCTGCTAGCAAATTTCATATTGGGGGAAATACATCTCTTTACTGATGCTAATCAATACAAAGCAAAAGAATAAGACTTCTTAAAATTTCTGTTAGGTATCATCTGCTCTAGACACTCATCATTTAGAAAGAAACAGTACTGTGTATTGCAGGGTAGAAGAATTGAGTTTTAAGTGGGAGGGAAGTTCCAGGAGTGGTTCACAGAAAATAGGGAATTGAGCAGTCAGCCTCCCAGGGAGTCTGAAGTGCAATTGGTTCATTGTATAAATAGTGCTGAGGGCAGGAGGGGTCAGGAATCACCACATACACAAGAGAGAGTCCTTTTACATGTACTTTGTGGAAGACAGAAAACCCAAAGGATAAAGGCAAAGCCCAAGAAACCTGGTTGTCCCCAGAATTCCCAATGCTTGAAAGGGTGAAGTTTCCAATGCATGTGGTAATTACTTATTTATTAGCTGTATCTGTTTAATTCTGGTTCATTACTCTAGGTGCAAACTCAGAGCCAATCATATCATCCTCAGGATCAAACCTTACCACCAATCTCCCTACCTACAGGAATATGGATTTGTGGGTGGGGAGGAGCTCAAGCAGTCTACCTAAGAATAAGAGGAACTTCTTAAGTGTTTATAGCAATTTGAATTGCATCATCTATTTTGATCTTCCAAACAGATAAGGGAAACAGGAACTTGATTAGGCCCTCAACTCCAGGGTTCCAGAGGAGAGGAGGCTAGACAGTGACTCATAGGTAGAGGAGCACCAGGCTGATAGCTAGGACTCAGGTATCTATGGAAGAATTTGGGATCAGATCCATCACCAATTTCCTTCAACAGTTCTTTCTTCTGTATTTTCCTTTCAGTTCTGTGGGCTGCCCTTTGGAGAACTGTGCCTGCAGAGCATCCATTCTGTGCCAAGCTGTGTTTCAGTGAGGCCAGTTTATGTTCTGGGAAATGAGGTGGGATAAGAGCTTCAGCTAGTGGAAAGGCCACACTGTGCATCTCTGAAATTGGAGCATCAGGTTCCCTTTTTGCTGTTGGCAAAGAATCATGCACAGTCTTACTTTTGACCTTTTAAAACAGGGACTTCAGATGCTGTCTTTGGTAAATGCAGTGACTCTGAGGCCAGCAGCTGTCCAATGCATAACTAAAATCAAGATAAATCTTGGCATTCTGCCTTCATTGGGTATCCTTTACTAACTTAATATTTGTGACTGCTCAGCTCGGCACAGGTGTGTTAATCATTTAAGGAGTGCTCATCTAAAAACCGGAAATATCACATTTATTAACCCTAAATTTATTTAATCTATCTGATACCCCCTTGAAAACTGAGGCAAGATTGAAGGGACATTTGATTGTTAGCTCTTAAAATATCTTGTTTCAGAGAGCTGGCATGGTGCCTAGAAGTTTTTAGTCATTGTTCAATTCTGTCCAGGAATGACAGAGCCTTGTAGACAGATCACCACAAGTACTCTTCTCTCAACAGAAGCAATCATCTCATGAGACCTACATTGCCCCTTTTAGCATTCCAGGTCTGGTAGATGAACATCCTGAGCAATAAGCAAAATTTACCCCCATCAAGTGATAAGGATTTCTCAGGAGCCACCTCAGAGTGCTAGAACTGAGATAATAATTCATCAGACTACAGTTTGGCCAAGACTACTTAATAATGCATACCTCTTCCCCACTTCCCCAATTCTTCTATTTAAATCTTCAGGTCATGTCAGCACCCTGAAGACATGCCTAAAACATATATTCCCATTGTGGCTGGTATTAAAGTTCTTTTCTTGCTTTTCACAATTACCCTTTGGGTTTGTTTTATGGGGTGAGTGGCCAGACATGGATTTTGTACCTGTCTGGAACCCCTGTAATACTTTTAGTTCATCTATTGTGGGAAATTAATAAATCACTGTGTAATTAATAATGCCATAGGTTATTTGATATGAGAAAGTGAAGTGAAGCCACTAGCATTAAAACTCCTTACATGTACCCTGCAAAAGAGCTGCTGTTGTTAAAAACATGCGACCTTCATCAAAACAAGCTACATCTATAAATCTTTGCCCACACAAGTTCCTATGCCTAGAATGTTTTTGTGCCTCATAAAAGATTCCTGCTTAGCCTCCAAACCCCATCTCCTACAGCACCTATTTGGTAGTCTTTCCTTACTTATCTCGAACAGTAGGACAATTTATACCTTGCCTGTAATCCCCAAGACTCTGGAGGCTGAGGTAGGAAGATTGCAGATTCAAAACTCAGTGAGGTCCTAAGCAACTTGGCTAGACTCTGTCTCAAAATATAAAAAGGAAAGAATAATATAATGAATTACACATTATTATTCTATGTGCATATATGATTACACAACCCATGTATCTCTACATTATGTACAACCAGTAGATTTATTCTACTACTCTTCTTACCCCCATACCTCCTCCTCTCTCTTCACTCCCTTCTGCCTAATCCAAAGTAATTCTATTCTTCCCTAACCCCTGACCTTTATTGTGAATTAGCATCTGTATATCAGAGAAGACATTTGCCTTTGGTTTTCTGGGATTGGCTTAGCACAATATTGTCCAGCTCCATCCATTTACTGGAAAATGTCATAATTTCATTCACTTTAGGCTGAGTAATATTTCATGTGTGTGTGTGTGTGTGTGTGTGTGTGTATCACATTTTCTTTATCCATTCATCTGTTGAAGGGCACCCAGTTAGTTCACTGTTTAGCTATAAATCTCTGCTCTAAGTATGTGGTTACATAGAAACTCAGTCCAGGATACTATGCTGGTTTGAGAGGGGCACACATAAAAAGGCAATTGCAGGATGCCAAATACAGTAATCATAGTGGAATGAGAAACAGCATCCTTATCATTCCTAAATGGTGGAGCTTATTTCTTGCTACGGGATGGTTCATCCCCTTGTGCACAGCAGCCCAAGTGACATCTCTTTGAGAAGCCTGTTCTGACTTCCATTGGCAGGTAAATTGCTCATGGGTTGGTTTATGTTTTTTACATTCAAAACTCAGAGGTCATAATCTTAAATATGCAAAAAGAAAAATGAAAGAAAGGAGAAAAAAAGATGTACTTCCCTTCAAACTATTGGGGACAAAACTTAGCCTAGACTCCATTTGTCCTCTCAAACCTCAACTAGTCATTCAAAAATCTTATTCCTTGACAGAGTTACAGAAGCTATTAGGAGGACTAAACTGGTTAAAGACCTTGGCTCCTTTAATATAAGTAACGCACCACATGGCGCCAAGCGCGGGGCAAAAAGAGAATTATCGACAGGCCTAGCAAACAGAGACACAGCGTCTCCCTGGCAAGAGTATCCTCTGATATGGGGCAAGCTTTAATATTTAATAAATCTCAGGACCCAGCCCTCGAGGCATGGCGATGCATTTTAAGGAAGCAAGGTTTGCAAATTTCTGATTATCAAGCTGAAAAAATTTGGAGCATATTAATGCGAGCCGCTCCCTGGCTCCCGAAAGCTGATTATAATGCATGGAAGACATGGCACCATGTGGAACAGCTTTTAAGAGAGAGAGAGAGAACGAATATGGAAAACTCCACCTCCGGGAGTTTATCCAGCACTATCCGCCCTCAAGGCATGTTCTCTCATGCAGCCAGTAAAACAATCTTCAGAGGCCACAGAACAAGCGCCTCAGGTTATTAGAATAAAGGTAACAGAAGAGGCCATACGAGAAATAAAAAATCTGAATCTCATCTCTCCCGTTCCGTGGAGTTAGACAGCCCCTCCCATTCCGCGGAATTAAAAGAATCTGGCCGAAAAATCTTTCCCGCTCCACGGAATTGGGAAAAGCTAACAGTCAGGGACTTATAGCCCCTCCCCTTGGAATCATTCAGAATTCCCTGAGGACAAAGGCCATCGGTCATGTGGTTTATCCTGTGAGCAGAATCCGCCATTTTACGTGCCTGCGCAGCCAATACAAACAATGCCCTCCAGGCCATCTGCACAAACATTACCTGCGCCAATACAAACAATGTCCTCCGGGGAATCTACACTGTTACAAGCAAGTGCCCTAGGGAGGACCCGTGCTGCCATCCACGCCGCCGCTTTCCCAGGAATCTCCTCGGGAAACTTTTACATCAGCGCCAATGCAGCCATTGCCGGTTCAGCAACAACTGCTGCCACCCCCTGGGGAGCTTGCACCTGTAATGGCGTTCCCAGTTAATCTAAATCCCGGAGGGAACAGACCAAATCTGTGGTACCCCTGGGAGACCCAGAATTAAAAGAATTTTAAAAAAGCAGTTTCAGAAGACGGTCCTAACTCCCCATGGGCAGAATGCATTTTATCAAGCCTGGTACATCAACAATGTACAACAAAGGACTGGAAGGATCTGGCTAAAGCTGTGCTTCCAGGTCCCCTGTTTATAAAGTGGTGCGCATATTTTACTGATGAGTGCCATATGCAGGCAGAGAGAAACCGCTCTGCTAATCCTCCTATACCAATAACTTTTGGAAAGTTAGCAGGAGTTAGTGACCAATATGCCACGGGCACTCAGCAGGCAGTTATTCCAGCCCCTTACCGGGAGCAGGTGTGGGTTTTAGGGTTGGCAGCATGGAAGAAGCTAGAAGAAGGCCCTACAGAGCCTCCTATAGCTGGAATCACTCAAAAAATTAATGAGGATCTGGCCACATTTATTGAGAGAGTGGAAAAAAGCCTTCAAAGGAAATTTCCACCTGGTTCTCTGAGAGATCAATTTGCTAAAATGTTGGTTTGGGAAGGAATGACTACAGATCACAAGCTAGCCTGTGCAGGATTAAAGGATAGTTCAATGGGGAGATGGATTATAGCAACCAAAGATATCGGTTCTCATACCCATCAGTCTCAATCCTTGGCCACTGCTCTCCAAAATCAAGCCACGCAGCAAACGCAATCCTTAACAGCAGCCCTTTAATGCCCAAACTGAGGTTCTAGCAACAGTTTTAAAGGGAAAAGGGACCTGTTTTAAGTGTGGACGACAGGGCCATTTTAAAAAAGACTGCTCCAATGGCCTTGGTCAGCCTCCAGAATGCTCCCCTGGCCAGGCTCAAAGTCCAGCTGCCCCTAGAACACTTTGTCCTAGATGTAAAAGAGGGTATCATTGGAGAAAGGATTGTAGATCTAGATTTGATATTCAGGGGAAACCTTTAAACTCCTGAAGGGGCACCATCCAGCCCCATTACACCAAGGAGGTTCCCCTGCTGACAGTCCCCCTAAGGCCCATTGGACAGTTCCTATTGTTCCAGGGATTAGACCAAAGATGGATACTTATATAGCAGGAAAGAAATTTCGTTGCCTGATTGATGCTGGGGCAGATTGCACTATACTAAGGAAGGAAGAGATCCCACCTCAGTGGACACTAATTCCAGGGCCCCAATTACTCAAGGTAGGCGGAAACACTGAATCACAGGAAACCAGAGATTGGCTTAGGTGGAGAGACATAGACGGAAATCAAGGGGCAGTTCGCCCCCTTGTGGCCTCTGGATTAACCTCTAATTTGTTAGGCCAGGACATCTTAGGAGAAGCTGAAGCGTACATTACTACCACTCATAGGGAGCTTCAAGATGATATATTAATTGAAGATACAGGGAGGGAAACTTCCAACCACCAAGTAGGGCCTCATCCCCAATCCTAAGGGCCACTGCTTCCCAAGTTCCCACTATTCAATGGCGAGATGGCCCCATGTTGGGTGCCACGTGCTGCGATACTTATATTAAAGGAGCCAAGGTCTTTAACCAACCCCCTTCAGGGCCCAGAAGAAATCCCTTTCTGACCGGCAGAGAGGGACGGGGTTAGCCTACCTGGCGAAGACAGGCCCAGAGGACAAAAGTTGGCCGGGTGCCCTCTCCCCCGCCTGTCAGACGGACACAAGGCCACACCCGGGGAGTTTTGGTCGGAAGTGGTGCCAAAGACTCAAATTTATTAAAAGGTGGTCTGTACTTATAAAGGCCCAAACATAACCAATCAGTGACCAGCAGGGCGGTTCTGACTCTCACGATATGTCATAGCTACACCCCCTGCTTAGCCCCGGTCCTCCACAGGGCGTGGTAAGCAACCAGAGCCAGAGTTTTTCCATCCCCTCGGCAAACAGCGTCCGGAATGTCCCAACAATTTGTGTAACTTAGCTCTAAAATGCCCTTTTCTTCTAAGTAGAAACTATCTTCACCTTGCCAATTTGTGGTGGCAGGCAGTATCTAAGTTTGTGGCTGGGAGGGGTAATGGCCAAGTCTTCTGGGCTTTGTGTTTGGGGTGGTGAGGAGAGTGTCAGGTCAGTAACATTCCCTCTTGGCACTGGACGAGGTATGCTCCTCACCCCAGTGTCACTGCATGTTGATGGGGCTGAATGCCCACTGTGTTCAGCACCTGTGCCATGCATTACACATAAGCTAGACAGAATCTTGGCCTTCATGAAGTTTAACCTTTCCTGGAGTAAAGAGACACTAAATAGCAACAATAAAATTCCCACTCATACAGATTTTGAATTACAAATTGGGATAAATTCTGTGAAGTAAAAGAATCCTTTACTGAAGCTTGCAGCAGGATTTGACTCATTCATCCTTTCTTTTCTTCAAATCACTCCTCCTTTGAAAATTATAAAAACAACAGAATCAATGGGACTGGAGGCATGGGAAGTGTGGGACATTGGGTTGTGCCTGGTCCTCTTTCTTCATGTGGGAGGGTTGCCTAAGGAGTCCAAGAACCATGTTATCTCAATGACAAGACCCACTAAGCACTGCCTGCCTATCTCAGGCTTGGTATGAAACACACCCCTTCCTCATTATTCTACTTAACTTGTATATTATGGTCCCCAAGTTTCTCCCATGCAGAAACCAAGAGATCCTATGAACAGGATGCATAAAATGTTGAATAAACTGGAACTGAAATATGACACACCTGCCATAGTTGTCGTGAACTCTAAAATCTAGAGAGTTCTTTCAACTGGGAGTGCAGGGAAAGGGGCATCACACACAGGAAACAATAATGCAAGAAAGAATAGCTAGCATTTATTTATTTATCTATGTTTTTTATCTGGTCTTTTTAGTTATACATGACAGTAGATTGTGTTTTAACATTATACATAATGGAGTATAACTTATTTTAATTAGAATAACATTCTTGTGGTTGTACATGACGTGGTGTTTCATTGGTCTTGTATTCATATATGAACATAGGAAAGTGATGTATCAATTAATTTTACTGTTTTTCCTAGTATTTTTTTTTTAATTCTAAGAACTTCTCCTTCATTAACTGGCACAATCCATACATACAACAACTCTTTGAGATATGTGTGGTTATAGTCATTATTTTATGAATGAGCAAACTAAGTCCCACAAAGTTTAACTCATCCATCCATGGTCACCTAGCTAATCACTACCAGAGCCACTGTTCTAATTTAGGTCATCTCACCCTGGAGCCCAGGGTCTTAACCTTGCAACATGGGCTCAGCCTCACCCACTGCTACACAGGATGAGT
Organism: Tamias sibiricus; assembly: GCA_025594165.1. Taxonomy (NCBI): domain Eukaryota; kingdom Metazoa; phylum Chordata; class Mammalia; order Rodentia; family Sciuridae; genus Tamias; species Tamias sibiricus. Next base: position 25,045,692 of record CM046674.1, read on the forward strand.
TAAGGGACTGGAATTGTGGCCCAGATCTTCTGAAAGGGTTGTGCCAGAGCTCTGTTCCCTACACAGGCACAAGTTGAAGATCTCATTTTAACCCCTTGGTGGACATCTTAACTCCCCTCTTTATTTTTGAGGAGGAACCCTTATGCAGATTTTGAGGGTCAGAGTAAGAAGACTTCATCATGGTTGCTCACTTCCTACTCCATTCCTGAGTCTTTCTTCTTTTGAAAAATAACCAATAAGGGGACAGAGTACCTCATAGTTTAGAAAGCTCATTTACTTCTCCCTTAATGATGGATCCTTTGTCTACTCTGTGAGACAACTAGTGTTGGGTTGTATTAATTCCCCATTTATAGCTGTGAAACCAACAATTGAAGAAGAAAATTGCTGAGGTAATTTAATCCCAAAGTGGGGCCTTGGAGCCAGATCTTGTGATTCTAAATTGTGCTGATGGTACAAGGGGCCCTCTGAAAAACCTGGTTGATGTGTCATCCTCACATGGGTTAAATATTTCTTTGCACACATTCAGCAACACCTGACCCTTCTTCACCAGGATACAGCTGGCCTCTTCAGTCTTGTCTCACTCTATATCTCCATGAAATATTTTAAGGGATTGTTATTATTTGCCACATCCTAAGCTCCCCAAATGTGACATGTTCTTGTTTTCTTGTGTCCTTATGGGCTATTATTCATCCTGGAGTGACCCAACCTGTTTTTCATTTAGTGAATTCCTAACCAACTTTCAAGAGTCAAGCAGGGCATCATCTACCCCAACCAGCCCTTTCCACTGCCTCACCAGACAGGTGGTAAAGGGCTCCACTCTGTCCTCCCATTGTTCCTATAAAGAAACCCCCAGTGGCTGTCAACACAGGATGCCCATTAGAATCGATGTGTTTGGGAGCTTTAAAAAATACAGATACCATAATCATACAACATGGAATGTAATTTGCTGCACTCCAGACCTTAGTAATTTCCCTGTCCCTCCCATTCTCCCTCCATCTGTTACCCTTTCTCTATTCTACTAGTCTTCCTTCTATTTATTTATACTTTTTAAAAATTAGTGCTTTATTATTATAGTGAAATTCCAATAAATCACTGATCAAACTCAATATAGGAGTTGGAATCTTTATTCACCAGCTGGCAGGCCGAGAGCTGTCTACAAGTCTGCACTCCTTGACTCCCTCCAGGGGTTGGAACACATCATTTACAGTTCAAAACCACAAGTAAAGCATGTCACTACATTAATCATAAGTGGCTGTTGCTATGATTCAAAACCATAAACATAAATCATGAGCTCTAAAATCATAAGCAGAGGGGAAATGGGTCAAAACCACCCTAGTTGAGTACAATTGAAAGAATGGTTACTAACATCTAGAAAATCATTCTATGTGGTTAGGGTATATTGTCAAGAAAAATGGGAAGCAAAAAGAGAATAATTTTACATTGTATAAAAAGAAGAGAAACACTTGTGTTTATAAGCAGGGTGTGGTAAGCAGGACCAGGATGGCAGAGGCAGGGTTTTCTCACAGCAGAAGCAGTTCTTATATGAAATAGAGTCTCAGTGTAAAATGGAGTTTGTCTGGTCAAGGCATATATCACATATCCTGGCCCATAACATATCCCCTTTGGAATGAGATAAAGGGTTGTAATGGCCATTTATATATATGTACACACACAAACATATATAAACTTGATTCACAAAGTGTGTTGTTTTAGTAGTTCTGGCCTTAGAACACAGTCTGAGCAAGAGAACAAAAAACATAATTAAATTTTCTTTTCTTTCTTTCTTTCTTTTTTTTTTAGTTTTATGTTTACAGGGTGGTTGGTGTCTCTTAGTCTGTTTATTCTTTTGCAGGGGATATTTTTCTTGTCTTGACTCAGGTGTGATAAATCCACCTGTGAGTTCATTTACCTTCATGGCAATTGGGGTAGTCAGGATGAGTATATAAGGTACTATCCAGCTAGGTGTTAATCCTTCTTTGTAAAACCATTTGACATAGACATAGTCTCTTGGCTGGAATGGGTGTTGGAAATCAGTAGTCTCTTGGAGCCAACGGTCTAGAAGGAATTTATGAGCTTTAGGTTGAACCTGTTGGAGACACTTAGCAAAAGGTTGGAGCAACAGCAGGTTTAATTGCCCAGAGGCAGTCTCAAACTTTCTGGACCCAAACTGGCTTCCACATTGCAATCTGACCCAGTTACTTCTCTACACTGACTGTCCTTCCTCTAATTTTAGGGACCTCTTAGTGCTATAAGAAAATGGGTGATGAGTACTCTTGCTGCTTTGAGCTGAGAGGGGTTAATGTGGGATGGTGCAATGAGTTTTGAGTCCTCTTTTAGAAATTGGGTTGGTCAAGGGGTCCACAGTCAAAGTCTAGTATGGGAAGAACAGGTTGTAAAGTCATCTGGGTCTGGGTGCTTCTATGAGAGAAACAAAAAGACATGAGTACTGAAATAAGATTAATACAAAATAAATGTTGCAGCATCTGTAACATATCAATGAATATCATGAAAATGATAGAAATCAATAATCTCTCACCAGGAGGTGGAAGAGCTGAGAAGTCATTCCCATAATAAGGCCTAACAAAGCCTAACAAGGCCTTCATTTGGGAATGTAAATCTTTAACATTGCCAGAATTATCAGGAATGTAAACACAATATTTAGTTAAGTTACTTAATATCATCTGAATTTTGTAAAATATTATTTTATTGACATGACCTCTGTGCTTAGTAGAGATCCCTTTATCTTTGTTACTTAGGGCTAGATAATCATACTATCAAACATTGATTAAACTTGCCTGTGTTGGAGGTTAGGAAAATCTGTAGGCCTCAAACTGACTGAAAACTTCTGACTCTGGAAGTTTCTTCTGATAGTTACCAGGCACTCTTGCCTAATAATCTTTCTTTTGATGCCACCAATATTATAATTCTTGGGAGGCTAACACAAGTGTACATCTTAAGCTACATTAAAATGACTTTTTTTTACGTGCCCAGGAATGTTTTGGTTTTAACTGTTTTTTTAGCTACTTAAAAGCAAGCTGGTCAAATTGATCTTGTTCCTATATATTGTTAAGAGTCAGTTGAGTCCCTTGGGGGTTACTCTCAGGGAACATAGGAGCAGCATGTTAGCTCCGCCAGTGCCATCTGCCAGGATAAGTCAAGGTCTTGCTGACCATGTGTCTTCCCTTGGAAGCATCAGGGATGTCTGCCCTTTCCAATGATCCTCCTCTATTGCAGTACATGCACTGATTGGATTTATTTTTCTAGCATCCCAGTAATCTCCTTGATTCGGAGGTCATGTGACCCAGAGTTGCAGAGAAGTCCCCTTGTTTCCTGAGTTCAAGCTGACTCAGAAGGCAGTAGCCAAATATTGGTTTTCTTGGCCCCTTTATTTTAACCTTAATCTTTAATCCTTGGTCTAAAACAACCAGCAAGCCAGTCCTACTAGTCTTAAAGTAAGAGTACTGGGATTGAACTTTAATTTTTATAAATTTTAGTTATTTCTACCCCTTTTATTTATTATTTGTCCATAGATGATGGCTTAATATAAGGCTTTACAGATAATAGTTAAAGTTTACAAAGAAAATTCAAAATGAAATTATTTGGTTTGTACATAATTTTGAACCTTGGCTGAGTTATACATTATATGCTGTGTTTGAGAGCACAGTAATCTTTACAATAAAAATCACTCCTTTGAATACATCTTTAAATAAGCTGAAGTCTGGCCTACTTTTGGAAACATTTTAACATGTATTAAGGTGGGAGAAAGAGCCTTATCTCAAGTAAAGTGGGGCTCTTTAGAAATCCTAGGTAAAGTGTTCTAGTTCTAGAGTTGATTTTCGCCTCTTAGACATCATTTTCTATGTGAACATTAGTTAACACAATGTAGCATTATATTTAAAACATGAATCAAAGAAAGATTGAGAGCTTTTAACTTTCCTTTTATGTGGAAAAGTGGCAAAATGTTTTTATGTTTTACATTATTAACCTTCAGATCAAGCTCTCATTATCTTTTAGAAATGCATTTACATTTTTATCCCAGTGTAAAAAGTAACATAGGTTTAGATTTGGTTACAGAACATTAAATGACATAAATAAATCCTCAATAAAATTTGTTATCCTTATAAATCTAAAATTACCATTACAGGCAACTTTTGTTTGGAAAATACCAGCTTGATAAAAAGCTCTTTTAAATCTTTTACTTTACAAAAACTTGTATATCTGGAATATATGAACACATTTAATATGTAAAGAAGAGTAATAGCATCACAATTACTTTAATGGTTTATATTAACCAAGTTTAGCTTTTAAAGAAAATTTAGATTTTGTAATGCAGTAAATACTCTAAAATAACAGTTGTTGTTTAACAAGAGTTGTACAAACCTTAAATACTCTAAAATAACAGTTGTTGTTTAACCAGAGTTGTACAAACCTTAATTTTTTTTAAAGACTATTTGCTCTAGAGAATACAACTTAACAGACACTCTGTTAGGCATAAATTAAAGCTAAAGAGAAATTCTTGTCATTTTAGCACTTATACTTTTGTTTATATCAGTACATTAATATTTGTTTTTAGAGAAAAACCTTGAATAGCTTTAACTGCTTCTGTTACTTACATATAACAAACAAACACAAACATTTAAAATTTATTTATATTGACCTTCATTTATAGCGACAACCCTTTTATCACTTAGTTAGACCCTCTTGTTACTTAGATGCATTACAACTTTACCACATAAAGACTTTTTTTTTACTTAGAAACATTTTTGTTCCTTTTACTAAATATATTCTTATATTTAGAACTTCTGAATTTTTTCAAATGTACATTTGAAACAACCTTTGTAAATTTTTGAATTTAGACAAATTACTCCATTTTAGTAAGATGAAATACTTTATGTTATTTATAGTACTCTATTGAAATGCAGTTGAAATCTTTGGATACTTTTATATAGAATTATACTTGTTGGCATGATTAACTTCTAGTGACCTGTTTTTAGTGATGACACAGAGTAATTTTAAACCCCTTTTTTATTTATCAATTTATGAAAACATCAATAATGTCGAAGTATGTTACCTATGGAATTTAAGGAGTTAAGGGTACTTGATGTTATAATTAGCAGTTAAGGAATTTAAGGAGTTAAGGGTACTTGATGTTATAATTAGCAACTAACATTTTAACTTTGTAAATTAACAGATGTCTCTAACATTTATGATTAATTTTATATGTGTCAAATCTAATTCACTTATTTTATAAACCAAGATATCAAACGTATTGAACACAGCAGCCATCTCTTTCTTGTTGAAGAAAAATCTTAGAAACAATGGATATTATTTTATACATATTAACATTTTATTAGTTTTTTGATCATGTAGAGAAACTTGTGAGTTTCTTTTCCTTCAGTGTAGTTCCTCCCTTTTCTGATTTTCATTGTTGATTTTCATTTCCTTCTCCTTGCTTTAAATTGATCTGTTTAAATTGTGTATGTCCTCTTGATTCAGTTTTGGTTGATCATATGCCTCTAGAAATTTGTCAGTGTCTTCAAGTTTTTCTGTTTCACTGGAGTATAAATTTGCAAAATAGTTTCTAATTGTCTTCTGTATTTTAATAGTGTCCCTTGTGATTTTTTTTTTCATCACAAATTTTAGTAATTTGAGTTTTCTCCCTCCTTCTTTTTGTTAGGGTACCTAAGAATTGTCAATTTTATTTATTTTTTCAAAGAACCAGATTTTTGTTTTGTCATTTTTTTTTTCAATTTTATGCTTCAATTTAATTGATTTCTGTCCTATTTAATTATTTCCTGTCTTCTACTATTTTTGGTGTTGGTTTGTTCTTTTTCTAGGGCTTTGAGCTGTAATGTCAGGTAGTTTATTTTTTGACTTTTTCTTCTTTTAATAAATGAACTCCATGCAGTGAACTTTCCTCTTAACACTACCTTCATAGTGCCCAGAGATTTTGATAAGTTGTATCAGAATTTTCATTTATGACTAAGAATTTTTTTATCTCCTCCCTGATGTCTTCTGTTATCTATATGTCATTCAGTAGTATGTTATTCAGTCTCCAGGTGTTGTAGTAGCTTCTCTTTTTAATTTTATCATTGATTTCTAATTTCATTCCATTATGGTCAGATAGAATGCAGGGTAGTATCTCTATTTTTTTTGTATTTGTTAAGACTAGCTTTGTGGCATACCATATGGTCTATTTTGTAGAAAGATCCATGTGCTGCTGAGAAGAAAGTGCATTCACTCATTGATGGATGGACTATTCTATATATGTCTGTTAAGTCCAAATTATAGATTGTATTATTGAGTTGTATACTTTCTTTGTTTAGTTTTTTTTTTTTTTTGGAAGATCTATCCTGTGGTGAGAGTGGTTTATTAAATTCACCCAGTATTATTGTGTTGTGGTGTATTTGGTTCTTGTATTTGAGAAGTGTTTGTTTGACATACATAGATTCTCCCTTGTTTGGGGCATAGATATTTATGATTATTACATCTTGTTGATGTATGAATCACTTAAGCAGTATGAAATGTCCTTCTTTATCCCTTTTCACTAGCTTTGGTTTAAAGTCCACTTGATCTGATATGAGAATGGAAACCCCTGCTTGTTTACATGGTCCATATGAGTGATATGTTTTTTCCCATCCACTTCAGTCTGTGGATGTCTTTTCCTGTGAGATGAGTCTCTTGAAGGCAACATGTTGTTGGGTCTTTATTGTTTTAATTTTTTTTAGTTATAGTTGGACATAATACCTTTATATTATTTTATTTATTTTTCTGTGGTGCTGAGGATCAAACTCATCTCCTTGCACGTGTTAAGTGAGTGCTCTACTGCTGAGCCCCAGCCCCAGCCACAGTTGGGTCTTTTTGTTTTTTAGTCCAGTCTGTCAGTCTACGTCTTTTAATTAATGGGTTTAGGCCATTCACATTCAGGATTATTATTGAAATATGATTTGTATTCCCAGACTTTTTAAAAAAAATATTTATTTATTTGCTTTAGTTGTACAGTGTGTTTATTTTTACGTGGTGCCTAGCATCGAACTTGGGCTGCACACAACCCCAGCCCGATGTTTTTTTTTTTTTTTTTTTTTTAACTTGACTTGGTTTCTCCTTTGATTGGCCTTTTCTTTAGTGTAGTTCCTCCATTTGCTGATTTTTATTGTTGTTTTTCATTTCCTCCTCATGGAATATTTTGCTAAGGATGTTCTGTAGCTCAGGCTTTCTAGTTGTAAATTCTTTTAACTTTTTATTATCATGAAAGGTTTTTATTTCATCATCAAATCTGAAGATTAATTTTGCCCGATATAAGATTCTTGGTTGGCATCCATTTTCTTTCTGAGTTTGGTATATGTTGTTCCAGGATCTCCTGGCTTTGAGGGTCTGGGTTGAAAAATCTGCTGATATAGGAATTGGTTTCCTCCTATATGTGATCTGATTCCTCTCTTCTACAGCCTTTAAAATTCTATTCTTATTCTGTTTCTGGGCATTTTCATTATAATGTGCCTTGGTGTAGATCTATTAAAATTTTGTACATTTGATGTCCTGTAAACCTCTTGTATTTGATTTTCAAATTCATTTTTCATGTTTGGGAAATTTTCTGATATTATCTCATTGAAGAGATTGTGCATTCCTTTGGTCTGTAACTCTGTGCCTTCTCTATCCCAATAACTGTTAAATTTGTTCTTTTGATGGTATCCCATAATTCTCGGATATTCTGTTCATGGATTCTTACCATCTTCACTGTGTGATCAACTTCATTTTCCAGATTGTATACTGTTGCCGCCTGCAGCAATTGACGCTTGCAGCAACGATACCGCAGGACAAAATTTGGAGGCAGACTGGAAATGAAAAAGTTCTTTTATTCTTCTTTCTTCTAACTTCTCTCTCCGGCTCCAACAACCTCTCCAACTTCAACCACCCCTCTAACAAACCTCACCCAGTTAAATACATTTTGCCTTAACAAGGACAAGTACTAACAGCTTGAGCTTACAGGTGCATCACACAGTGTTCACGGGCATAAAAAGATTTTTAGATAAATGCATGAATATCAGGTGAAAATACTTGAACACCTTTATGGCTCTCAGCTAGCCGCCATCTAGCTATCTCCTCAAATAGGGCTCTTACATTTCCCCCCTTTTGTTTTTAAAAGAGGGAATGGTCTAGGGCATCCCATGTGCAACCAACATTCTTACCCGTCTTTTGATAATCAAGGCTGTGCCCTTGACTCCTGTCTTAGGTTGATATGTCGGCCCAATGAGACTGTCCCGTGGCTGGGTGATGACCTCATCTGGATTGACTGTGCCTGTCTTAGGTTGTCCCCGTCTGGGGATCTTACCTGTCATTGGCTACCAGCCATCCAATCGAGCTCTTCAGGGTCGACTGTGTGTGTTGACTAACAGCTGTCCAATCGTGAGGAGATGCTATAGTTCTAAGGCGGCAAGCCTTCTGCTGACGAGCCAAGTTCCATAGCATATCAAGTTCTTTAAACAAATCAGATGCCCTAAGTTCCATCAAGTAACGCACTGAGTTCTTTAGACAAATACCCTCAAGGCATTGTCCCGTAATGTCCCAAATAATGAAAGATCAAAATGTCCACTTGTTATAACACATTGATCTAGGAGGTCCCATGCATGCAGAGAAGAGGCCACACTGCTGGTGAGGTTGTTTGATGCTTGAGCAGCAGGGATGCTTGTAGCGACCGCGATCCCTGCAGCTGTAACAGTAGCCGTCTTTTTTACGTCTAGACAATGCCACTGGCAAATCTTCAGGGCCCGCTACCTAGAAACTCAAGCATCAATTATTAGAGGAAAGGCGGTGCCATTCCAGTGCTGAGTCAAGAGGCGAGTTGTCATACTAAAAAATAGAATTATTAGATCAGGTAATTAAAGTTGATCTCTGCTCACACACATTGCTGCTTGAGCTTCCACAAACATAAGCTGGCAAAATATCACATTCAGAACAAATCAAAGAAAGACTGAGGGTAATAAACTGAAAAAACACTACATTAAAGATAAATTAAAGAAAAGCTAAAAGCACTTTGGAAAAATAATTTGTTAGCCAAAACCCCCGAGTCTCTGCATACACAGCAACCTTCTATGAATATACCTGTTGAAATAATTAAAATTAATCAGCTATTAAACAAATAAAGTCAATTACAAATAAACAATCCCATGTCAAATACCAAAATATCAGGTTATACAGTATTATTCATATTGTTAGCTGAAGTCCCAGAGACACCTATAAATCAAAATTGAAGGTACCTTTACTTTTTAAATTGTTTACCCAAATTGAATACTCTAACCTTAAATGAATTAAAGTTATTTGGATCCATATATATATATATATATACATATATATATATACATATATTTGTATATATATATATATTAATTTTCATAAGCGCTTTGTTATTTGTGACGTCACACTGGACGGACGCACAAACATACAAACATATAATTGTGATGTCACATTTACCTGCAGAACAAATCAAAGAAAGACTGAGGGTATTTTTAGACAAGTGCACAGACATAAAGACATATATAAAAAGAAAAAAATACAATTGTGTGCACACTGAAGAGAGATCTTCTCGTCCTGGCCAGGAGGAATGAGACTTAAGTTGTGAATTTTTTGAAGGACTCTTTTAAGGGAATCATTCAATAACAACTTCATCTTAGTCTTCTTGATTTTGTATTTGTTTTATTAATCTTGATTCTGCAACAACTTCATCTTGGTCCTTTTGATTTGGTACCTGTTTTGTTAATCTAGATGGTATCCATATTGGGGAGGATTCATGCTGTGGAAAAACACAAACAGATCCTCTCCCCAAAATTAATACTGGATCTGGGCCCTTCCATGTGCCTGAAAGAACATCCTTCCAGCAAACCAAAGGCTTATGTTGTTGGTGTGGATTCCAGTGTCTGTCTCCAGCCGAATATCCATTAGAATCCAAAGTTAAAAAATTTAAGGTAAACAGGGCAACGGCCAATCTGTCCCTAGGATTTGTCCAATTTCCTTCTTTTTGCTTCAATAACATAATTTTGAGTGTGCAATTAGCTAGTTCAATTATACCTTGGCCTTGAGGATTGTACAGGATACCTGTTTTATGGAATATATCAAATTTTGTGCAAAACTGTTTGAAAGATAAGGATGTATATGCAGGGCCATTATCTGTTTTAAGAATTTTGGGAATGCCCAATGCAGCAAAAGCTTGTAAACAATGAGATGTAACATCTTTAACTTTTTCTCCAGCATGTAGGAAGCAAAAATCATGCCTGAGCATGTATCTATGGTCACATGAATAAATCGCAATTTTCCAAAACTTGGCTCACGAGTGACATCCATCTGCCACAAATGATTGGGCATTAATCCTCTTGGGTTAACCCCATAATGTGGATTGGGAAAATGTGTCACACAAGATTGACAATCCTTCACAATTGTTCGAGCTTGCTCTTTAGTTATTTTGAACTTTTGCTGTAAAGTAGTACTACTAACATGAAATTGAGAATGGAACAAGGTAGCTTGTTGGACTGCTGAAAATATAAAGATCGTTTGAGTGAGGCATCGGCCTTTTGATTACCTTCATGGAGAGGACCAGGCAAATTAGTATGAGCTCTGATATGTCCAATAAATAGAGGTTCTTTATGTTCCCATAGAAGGTTTTAAATTTGAAAAAAAACAATTTAAAGGCTGGAGTATGTGGTGCTATTGGGCCTGCTAGCTCCAATTTAGGGACAGCATGTACAATATAGTGGCTGTCTGAAAAAATATTTATAGGCTGTTCTTTAAAACTTTCAAGAGCTATAATAATAGCTTCAAGTTCAACTAATTGAGCTGATTTTTGACCAGTAATATGAATCATATTTTCTTTTTGAGTGACTACTGCAGCATTAGAGGACCCATCTGTAAATACATTAAATGCCTTAGGAATAGGTTGATTTTTTATTACCTGTGGAAATATAATGGGATGATTGATACAAAAAGATAGTATAGGAAACTTAGGAAGATGATTATCAAAATCTGCAGAAGTAGAGCATCTAGCTATAGCCCAATCATTATCATTGAAGCACAAATATTCAACCTGTGATGATGAATAGGGATTAATAATAGTAGCGGGGTGAATGCCAAATATTTTAGTAGAAGTCTTAAGTCTTAAAGAATAAGTTTAGCCACCATGGAGGTATAAGACTCAATTGTACTTTTAGGAGAGATGGGTAAGTGTATCCATAATAAAGGTCCCTGTGGGTGTATATTGTGAAGAAATAATAATACTCCTGTGGGTGTATATTGTGAAGAAATAATAATCAATATCAGCAGTCGAGCAAAATCAATTCTATCACAGTGGGATCTTTCTTTTTTTTTTTTTAAAGTTTTTATTTATTTATTTTGCTATAGTTGTACACAATGTGTTTATTTGTATGTGGTGCTGAGGATTAGAACCCGGGCCGTGCACGTGTTAGGCAAGCACTGTACCGCTGAGCCACAATCCCAGCCCCACAGTGGGATCTTTCAATGGCCTTTTCTACTAACTTTAAAGCTTCCCTAGCATCAGGAGTCAATGTTCGCAGTGAAGATGGATCAGGGTTCCTGCGAAGGATATTAAATAAGGGTTTTAATTGTCCAGTAGTGAGGCTTAGTGTAGGGCGAAGCCAATTAATGTCTCCCAGCAGTTTTTGGAAATCATTGAGGGTGGTCAAATGTTCTTTATTTATTAAAATTTTTTGAGGCCTAATAAAAGTACCCATAATTTTGAATCCTAAATATAATATGGGAGATCTAGTTTGAACCTTTTCTTCAGCAATGTTTAGTCCATATCGTTTTAAGTTTTTTGACATATCACTGAATATGGTGAATAAGACTTCTTGATTAGGATGAGCAAGCAAAACATCATCCATATAATGGAGGCACATAAGGTTTGGGTATTTGTTCTTAATAGGCTGAATAGCTTTGTCTACATAGATTTGACATATAGTGGGGCTATTAGGCATTCCCTGCGGCAAAACTTTTTAGTGGAATCTTTGATCAGGGCCATTATTATTAATAGAAGAAACTGAAAAAGCAAACCTGGGGGCATCCAGAGGATGTAGAGGAATGGAAAAGAAAACAATCCTTTATATCAAGAGTTATAAGATGGAAATTTTTAGGAATACCTACAGGATTAGCAAGTCCAGGTTGGGTAGGGCCCATAATTTGCATGGTTTTATTGATTTCTCTAAGATCATGTAACAATCTCCATTTTCCTGATTTTTTCTTGATTACAAATATGGGGGAATTCCAGGGAGAGGTGGAAGGTTCTATGTGTCCTGCTTCTAGTTGTTCTTGGATTAGTAGGTGGGCTGCGTGTAATTTCTCTCTAGATAGGGGCCACTGAGGGACCCAAACTGGCTTATCAGAAAGCCATGGTATTTTCAAAATTGTTTTCCCAGTGGCCCCTAGAAAAAATATCCTTTACCCTTTTGATGATGAATTAGATTTTTATTTTTAACACCTGCGGGCTTTGTTGCAAGGTGTACCCCCATCTGTTGCAAAATATCTCTTCCCTATAGGGTAACTGGCAAGCTGGTCAAAACATAAGGTTAGAATGTTCCTTTATGCCCTTCATTATCTTCCCATTTTAAGACTACAGCAATTTGTGCTGGGGTGTTAGTATATCCCAAGCTTCTTAAACTGGTTGAAGTCTTCTGTAGAGGCCAGTGCTTGGGCCATTGTTGTAGATTAATGATGGAAGAGTCAGCCCCAGTATCAATCAGCCCCTCCATCTCTAATGCCTCATACATTTGTGGGCCCTGGGGCATTGGGCCCCGTGCCCCGTTTTTTTAATTCCTGGACAAAACGTTTCCATATATATCAAATTTAGATCTGCACTTATTAGCCCAATGGTTTCCTTTTTTACACCTGGGGCAGTGGCATGGGGCACGATATGAGCTTGGTCTTATTTCTCTTTGGGGATATTATCTAGAGTAACCTGATTGATTATAATAATTTTTAGGTTGAGCCCTTGTGAAATTTTGAGGGGAAGCACCTCTCATTGCTGCTGCAATCACATTTTCTGTGACAAAGGCATCATTTATATCTTTACATAATCTTATGTATACTGAAAGGTACCTTTTATTTTTCCATGGTCTGATAGCATCTTGGCAATATTTGTTGGCATTTTCGTATGCCAACTGGACGACTAATGGCATTGCTTGATCTACATCACTGAATATTCTGCCTGCAGTTCTTAAAAGTCTGTCAGCAAAGTCAGCATATGGCTCATTAGGCCCCTGAATTACTTTAGACAAGCTGCCTTGTAAATCACCTGTTCCTGGTAAGGTTCTCCATGCCTTAACAGCAGCAGTATATATTGTGTGTATACACCAGGATCATATTGAATTTGAATTTGTAATTCAGCAAACTGTCCTTCACCTGTTAGCATATCTACGTTACGGTCTGGGAAGCCTGCAGTCGCATTTCTTCTAGCTGTTTCTACACAAAGCTCCTGGAATTGTGACCTCCATATCAGGTATTGTCCCCCACTCAATACTGCCTTACATAAGCCTTTCCAGTCTGAGGGGGTTAAAGTTAAAGTGTTAAGGGACTCCAGCATGCTCAACGTGAACAGAGCTTGGGGCCCATAGGTCATTATTGCCTCTTTGAAATTTTTTATTGTTTTAAAATCTAAGGATTGGTGGTACCTCTGCCCATTTTCATTTTCAAATACTGGCAGGTCCCAATGTTCCTGTGGGTTTTGGCGTTCGAGGGTGCGTAAGCACTCAGAAAGGCCGTTAATCTCTGCCTCAAGGGCATGCATATGCTCAGAAATACCCCTCATGGTTTCTGTAATGGAATCTCTATCTCTTTCATGAAGTAATCTTTTGCTACCTGTATTTGTTCCATTATCTCTTTGTTGGTGTGATCAATGTTTGCCTGTATTTGCTTTCTTATCTCTTTGTTGAAGTGATCAATTTTTGCCTGTATTTGCTCATTTAGGTCATTCTTTAATTCACAGTTTATTTTAATTATGTATATTCTGAACTCCTTCTCTGACATTTCATCAACTGTTCTGTCCATGGATTCTATTATTGTAGTATCTTGGTTGGTTTGGGGGCACTTTCTTCCCTTTTTTTTTTTCATGTTGTTTATGTGTCTTCCTTTCTTGCAGTGTAGATCTGAGGTATTACAATTTCTACCAAATAATCTTGTAGTATCTGTGCAAATTATCTGTACCTCATCTTGGTGTTGGGCTTCCAGACCCTGCTGGTGTCCCATGATGGATTCTACTGCAACTAAAGGTTGTTGCAGCAATAGTGTAGGTAACTCCAGATAGCAGTGGGGGCATCCCAAGATGGATGCAACCTCTATCAGAGATGGGACTAAAAATATGGGCCTTACACTGGCTTTGGGATGCCTGTTTTAAGATTCAGCTGCTTCTAAGCCTGGTCTGTTGTAGCAAGGTGGCGGCTACTTCATGGGGAGAACTATGGTGATGGCTGCAGTGTCCCAAGATGGAGGTGAGTTAGGCCTAGGCTCCCAGGTGGGCCAGTGGGGTAGAACTTTGCCTACTCTGGGCTTGGGTTATGGCATGTAATCTTCCAGTTGGTGGGAGTGGACCTGGGCCTAACCCAGGTCTCAACTCCTGCATGGGTGGCAGGGGCAGTTCTGGGTTGGAGCCTGGGCTCCAGAGAGGGTCTGCCAGTCAGTGGGGCAGACCAGTCCTACCCTCACAACACTTCTCTTAAAGGCACATGAGGGGAAATCCACCAATCCCTTGTAATCTGTCCTTGAGGTTTTAATATTCATGTGCATGGGGTCAGGCTGAATTGTATAATTTTCTTTTTGTTCCTATTGGGAAACAGATTCTGTTGTTTGACATGCTGGAGCATAACTCAACTGGTGTCATCTGTACTCCATATTGGCCCTCAACATTCTTCCTGCTCTGACTGCCTATTTCCCCTCCTTCAAATGGATGGAAATGGAGAACATCATGCTAAGGGAAATAAACCAGACCTCCAAAGTCAAAGGCCAAATTTTTCTCTCATATGCAGAAGCTAGGCCAAAATAAGGGAAAAAATGTGGGAGCAGGGTCCTATGAAAATAGAAGAGAGATCAGTGGAGTAGAGGAAGGGAATTGAGGGGGAGGTAAAAGGAACAGGAAAAGGGAGGAACTGTGGAGTGAAATTGGACAAACTATGCTATATACATATATGAATATGCCACAATGAATTTCACCTTTATGTATATCTATAATATTATGGGCCAGGATATATTTGCCTTGACTAGACGAACTCCGTTTTGCCTTTAGACTCCATTTCATATAAGAAATGCTTCTGCCATGAGAAAACTCTGCCTCTGCCATCCTGATGCTGCTTAGCACACCCTGCTTAGAAATGCAAATATTTTTGTTCTTCTTATACAATGTAAAATTTTTTCTCTTTTTGGTTCCTATTTTTCTTGTCCAATGTACCTTAACCACATAGGATGTCAGAGAATAATTGTCTAGACATTAGTAACCATTCTTCAAATTGTACAAAACTAGGGTCGTTTTGACCCATTTCCCCTTATGCTTATGACTTTAGAGCTCATGAGTTTTGCTTATGGTTTTGAATCATAGCACCAGCCACTTATGATTAATGTACTGACATGCATTACTTGTGGGTTTTATTTTATTTTAATTAATTGATTAATTAATTCTAATTAGGTATCTATGACAGCAAGACGTATTTTGATTCATTGTATATAACTGCAGCACAACTTTTCATTTCTCTGGTTGTACATGATGTAGCATTGCATCATATGTGCAGTCATATGTGTACTTAACACTGAAAAACCAAAAAACCCAATGAATAAATGGGATAAAGAGCTGAACATACACTTCTCAGAAGAAGATATACAATTGATCAACAAATATATAAAAAATATTCAGCATCTCTAGTAATTAGAGAAATGCCAACCAAAACTACTGTAAGATTTCATCTCATGCCAGTCAGAATGGCAGTTATCAAGAATACAGACAATAATAAGTGTCCACAAGGATGTGGGGGAAAAGGCACACTCATACATTGCTGGCGGGTCTGCAAATTGGTGCAACAACTCTGAAAGCAGTATGGAGATTCCTAAGAAAACTTGGAATGGAAACGCCAGTTGACCCAGATATCCCACTCCTCAGTCTATACCCAAAGGACTTAAAATCAGCATACTATAAGTAATGCAGCCTCATCAATGTTCATAGCAGCCCAATTTACAATAGCTAAACTGTGGAAGCAATCTAGATATCCTTCAGTAGATGAATGGATAAAAAACTGTGGTATATATACACAAGGGAATATTACTCAGCATTAAAAGAGAATAAAATCATGGCAGTTGTAGGTAAATGGATAGAGTTGGAGAATATTATGCTAAGCTAAGTAAGCCAATGCCAAAAATCCAAAGTCTGAATATTCTCTCTGATAAGTGGATGCTGATCCATGGGGGTGGGGTGGGGCATGGGAAGAATGGAGGAACTTTGAGCAAAAGGGAGGGAGAGATGAGGAGGGTAAGTAGGGGTAGGAAAGATGATGGAATGAGATGGACATCTTTACCTTAGGAACATGTATGACTGCATATATGGTGTGATGCCACATAGTGTGTGTACAACCCAGAGAAATGAAAAGTTGTGTTGGAATTGTGTACTCTGAATCAAAATGCATTCTGTTGTCATATATACCTAATTGAAAAAGTAAATTAATTAATAAAAATTATACCAAAGGAAAAAAAAAAGAAGAGTTGTGGAGAGACCCTGTGGCATTCTTGCCCTTCCCATATTCTCTGTTGAGTGTTTTCTTACACCTGTGAATCTTAATTTCCTTTTAAATAAATTTCTGCTGGCTTGATTACCTCAGTGTTCATTCTTTCTTAAACTCTGCAACATGAATCTAATTCTGATTTCTACCATTAACACATTTACCAGAAAATGTCATCATTTCACTCTTCTTTATGTCTGAGTGAAACTCCACCATCTATATATATATCACATTTTCTTTGTCCTTTTATCTGTTGACAGGCATTTGGGCTGATCCCATAACTTAATGCACTGATAGGTTATAGCTTGCATGATTCAATTATTTTTTCAATTCTGAAAATTCTTGAATTTTCTCACAAATGAGCTTCTGCAGGACACCTCATATCCAAACCATAACAACAAACAATAACTTATATTCTGAATCAAATGTCTCAAATTATTTGCTAAAACTAAGAAATACATCTATATTGCTTCCACAGTTTAGCTACTGTGGGATCACAATTTGGCTGTTGTGAGTTACACTGCTGTAATACTCAATGTGGCTGTGTCATTATATAGTATGCTGGTTTTAGTTCTTTGGGATAAATACTAAGGAGTGGGTAGCCAGATCATATGGTCATTCCATTCTTAGTGTTTTGAGAAATCACCACTGGTTTTCACAGAGTAATTGTGCTGAATTGCATTCCCCAAAATGTATGAGTGTACCTTCCCCCCACATTCTCACCAGGTTTATTATTATTTTTATTCCTGACAGTTACCATTCTGGCTAGTGTGAGGAAAGCTCAATGTAGTTTTGACTTACATTTCCCTGATTGCTAGAGATGTTGAATATTTTTTCATATATTTTTCATATTTCATATATTTGTCAGCCATTTCTATTTTCTTTTTTGAGAAGTGGCTATTTGGTTCTTTTGCCCATTTGCTAATTGGGTTATTTTTATAATGCACTAATAAAAACACAAATAAAGGGTTCCACAGGAGATTTTACCCATTTGTATGTGAAATCTCCACATGTGTATTACAATAAAATTGTAACTGTAATAAAGCCCATGGATTCTGGGACCCAAGGGTCCTATAATAACAGATATTGATGGACAAAGACATGTGACTGTATAACTAAACATTAGTTAACATGATGATGCTTAGCATGATGATATATATATATATATATATATATATATATATATATATATATATTTTATGGTGCTTGGGATGGAACCTAGGGCCTTGTGCCTGCTAAGTAAGTGCTGTACTACCAAATGACAGCCTCAGCCCACAAAAATATTTCTTAGCTCTAACAAATAATTTGAGACATACTCAGAATATGAGTTATTGTTTGTTTGTTGTTATGGTATGGATATGAGGTGTCCTGCAGAAGCTCATGTGTGAGAAAATGCAAGAATTTTCAGAATTGAAAAAAAATTGAGTCATGCAAGCTGTAACCTATCATTGCATTAATCCACTGGCATGAGTTAACTGGGTGATATCCATAGGCAGGTATTGTGTGGCTGGAGGAGATAGGTCTATGGAGGTGTATCTTTGGAGGTTATATTATGTCCCTGGTGAGTAGAGGTCTCTATCTCTGCTTCCTTATTGCCATGTCCTGAGCTGCTTTCCACAACCATTCCCTTCTGCCATGATGTCTCCCTCACATTGGGTCTCAAGCTATTCAGTCAGCCATGTATGGACAGAAACTTCTGAAACCATAAACCCCCAAAAAGCAGTTCCTTCTCCACATGGCCAAATCTCAAAAGGTTCCATTTTAATGGCTTAATTGAAAAAAACCACCAGGGGTAAGCAGAGTTTTCTTATGTAAAAGAAGCCTCCTAGGATTGGAACACCTCCTTTGTGTTTGTCCTGTGTAAAAGTCAAGAAGAGAGACTTGACAATGTCCTATGAAAGCACGAGGCATCTGAAACTAAATAGAACATTGTGGGCAGGGTGGAGGTAACAGAGCATGGAGGAAGGGCATAATGAAGGCCTGGGAATCAGGCTCCCTAACAAAAATATCAAGCTCTCAATTCCAAACCAGGACCTAGTTCTCAAATCATGATGAATGACACCCTGAATAAAAGAAACAATGTATCATTTTCTCTCAAGGAAATCATAAAGGTGAAAACACTAGTCCCTTAATCCTGCCTTTAGAAATAGTACATAGTGATTTTTGTGATGTTCTGAATATCAGACATCAAAACAGGCATAACTGAAATCTAGCAGGTTCTGAATATTTTTTTTAAAAAAATCAAGTGGTCAAGGACATTCACAAGGTATTTTAGTAGTCCTTCTAGATCAAGAAAATGACATTATAATTTGTATTAAGGTAGTAAATTTGTGGAAACCATTATACCAAGGGATTTCAGAGTCTAATATTATAGACTCAAGAGTAGTTTAATCTGGGTCTGAGGATGTGGCTCAGTGTCAGAGTGCTTACCTAGCATGTGCAAGGGCCTGGGTTCATTTCCCTGTACTGCAAAAAACAACAACAAAGGACATTTTAATCTGGAAATAACTGAAACAAAATAAGGTTCGCGAGGAGGACTGGTATATTGGGTATTATCCTTGCAGGTCTTAGACAATGCTCTGTAGGTAAAAATTTACCTGGTCATGAAGCAGTTCAAAGCCAGCCTTCCTACTGACCCCCACCTGGACAGTGGGAACACCAAATTACTGGACCACTGTTCTGGACATTCCACTTCTTTGTCACTATGACCAAAATATCTGACAAGAACAATGTGCAGGAGTAAATGCTTATTTGGGGCTCATGGTTTTAGAAGTCTCCATCCATACATGGCTGACTTGATAGCTGGGGACCCATGGTGAGGCTGAACATCATTGTAGTAGGGCTTGGTGAAAGAAAGAACCTCAGGACATGGCCAAATTATTTGTTAAAGCTAAGAAATATTTTTTGTGGGCTGGGGCTGTCACTCAGTGGTACAGCACTTACTTAGCAGGCACAAGGCCCTGGGTTTCATAAAAAAAAAAATCATCATCATGTTCACTGATGTTTAGTTATACAGAATGTGTCTTTGTACATCAGTATCGGTTATTTTAGGATCCTTGTGTTCCAGAATCCATGGGATTTATAATAATTTTATTGCAATACATATGTGGAGATTTCTCATGCAAATGGGTAAAACCTTCCTTGGAACCCTTTATTTGTGTTTTTATTAGTGCATTAGAGAATAACCCAAATAACAAATGGGCAAAATAACCAATCAGACTTTCAAAAAAAGAAATAGAAATGGATGATCACTAGAAAAAATATATATAATTCAACATCTCTAGCAATCAGGGAAATGTAAGTCCCCTCATTGGGATTTTCTCTCATTCTAGTGAGAATGGTA
Organism: Tamias sibiricus; assembly: GCA_025594165.1. NCBI lineage: Eukaryota > Metazoa > Chordata > Mammalia > Rodentia > Sciuridae > Tamias > Tamias sibiricus. The sequence goes on from CM046674.1 coordinate 25,065,786, forward strand.
ATTATCAGGAATACAAATAATAATAAAGCTGGTGAGAATGTGGGGTGAAAACACACTCATACATTCTTGGGAATGCAAATGAGTATAACTACTCTGGAAAACAGGATGGTTAATAACCATCTCAAAACACTAGAAATGGAACAACCATATGACCTGGCTATCTACTCCTTAGTATTTATCCCAAAGAACTAAAACCAGCACATTATAGTAATACAGCCACATTAGTTGTTATAGCAGTGCAAGTCACAAGAGCCAAATTATGGAACTAGCCCAAATGCCTGCCAACTGGTGTAAGTACCAAGAAAATGTGGCATATATACATTGTGGAGTTTTCTCAGGTATAAAGGAGCATGAAATTATGACATATGTTGGTAAATGTGTTACTAGTAGAAATCAGGATCAGGTCCATGTTCCAGAGTTGAAGAAGGAAAACAAGGTAAGCAAGCCAGCAGAAATTTATTAAAAAGGAAGTTAAGATTCAGATGTGTAAGAAAACTCCCAATGGAGAATATGGGAGGGGTGAGAATGCCCCAGGGTCTCCTCACATACCTTCTTTTAAAAGCATATGATGGGAAGTTGACTGACTGTCCTTGAAGTTTTAATCATCATGAGTGTGGGTTCAGGCTGAATTGCATAATTGTCTTTTTGTGGGAAAGGAGTTTTTTTTTTTTTTTTTTTTTTTTTTGTCCCTTTTGGGTAACAGGTGCTGTTGTTTGATAAGCTGGAGTATATCAAACCTCCAGATGTGGTCCTGACATCTGTCCTCTTGATTGGCCCTCACAATACATTCATGCTCTCACTGCCCATTTCCCCTCCTTCAAATGGATGGAACTGGAGAACATCACGCTATGTGGAATAAGACAGACCCCAAAAGTCAAGGCTCAAATGTTTTCTCTTATATGTAGAAGTTAGATCAAAATAAAGGAAAAAATGGAGGAAACCAGGATCCCATGAAAATAGAAGAGAGATCAGTGGAGTAAAAGAAGGGAATTGAGGGGGAGGGAGAAGGAACAGAGAAAAGGGGAAATAGTGAATTGAAATTGACCAAACTATGCAATGTACATAGATAAATATACCAAAATGAATTTTGCCTTTATGTATATCTATAATGTTATGGGCCAGGATATATGTTTGCAAACTCCATTTTCCTCCATTTCATAAAAGAAATGCTTCTCTTATGAGAAAACTACACCTCTGCCATCCTGATCCTGCTTAGCAACCTGCTTAGGAATGCAAATTTTTCTGTTCTTTTTATACAATGTAAATTTGTTCTTTTTTTGGTTTTTCTTGGCCAATGTACCCTAAATACGTAGAATGATTGTCTAGACGCTAGTAACCATTCTTTAAGTTGTACTCAACTAAGGTCATTTTGACCCACTTCCCCTTTGTCTTATGATTTCAGAGCTCATGATTTTTTTTTTATGGTTTTGAATCATAGCAACAGTCACTTATGATTAATGTACTGACAGGCTTTCCTTGTGGTTTTGAATTATAAAAGGTGTGCTCTAAACCATGGAGGAGGTCAAAGAGGGAAGACTTGCAGGCTGCCCTTGGACTGCCAGCTGGTGAATAAAGGTTCCATCTCCTACACTGAAATTGACTCAGTGATTTATTGTAATCTCATCATAACATTTTGGAGTCCCCAGTTAGATTATCACCAGAGTTAAGGCTGTAGCTTTTGGGCACCTGGGGTCCCACTTGCAAGGGTCTGGACCTGCTGTGGTAACCAATTTGAGCCCAGCCATAGAAGAAGCTCTGGTGTTACTCACATCTATATATTCAGCGGCTTTGAAGGCAGATATGGGACTGCATGTGTTTGGAGGTACCTCATTTGATCTTTTCATTTGATTTGATTGTAAAACCTTGAGCTATTCTCAGTGCCTGATTATAAATCTTTCATAGTGTATCAGGGGCTCTTGATTGTAAATCTTTCAAAGTATATCAAGAGCTTGATTGTAAAGCCCAAAGGTGTATCAAGTGACACGGAGTCTGACAGACCCCAGGTCAAGGCCCAGAAGCTCTGGAAATTGCATCATGACAACTGTCTGGAGGCTGGGATTAAGTGGAGGAAAGAGTGTCAGTCTCCTGTTTTGTTTGATTACATTGTGTTGTTCTGTTTCTTGGTGTTTATTTTTGTTTGTTTGTTTGTTTCCCTTTCTTTGTATATGTTAATCTTCATCTTGGCTTGTTTCCGAAGTGTTTTTTTTTTTTTTTTTTTTTTTAACTGCTTGCCATAGTCAGACACTCTTTTTATTTTGACAGATCTGACCTGTCAGCAACTCACTGACTCACCACCTTCAAATTACACTCAGTGCCTTGTCAAAGTCTTGTCTTTCATCTTGATTTTATTTCTGCCTATTGTTTTAATTGTGCACCTTGTCATGGGAAACCTAATACAACCTGGCCTGATTACCAACATGGGGAAAAAAATGGATAAAATGCCCTCATTCACTAAAGCTTGCATTAAAATGTGAATGGCTGCCAACAGGACTAAAGAAAAAAAAAAGTGTCACTTTAACTTCTCCCTGGCTGTGGCACAGGGAGAAAAATGATACTAGGACTCTCTCTTTCTCTCACTCTCACTCTTTCTTACTCTCTCATGCTGCTTTACTAAAATAATTAATGACCATATCATTTTGTCCAGAACAAACAAACAAACAAACAAAACCACTCAGGCCATAAATTTGGCTTTTGTCTCTCAGTCAGCCCCAGACATTTACAGAAAATTCCAGAAAAATTAAATGATTTGCAGGCACAAATACCTCCCAACTATTGGAGTTGGCCCCAAATGTTTTAAATCATGACAGTCCACCTGATAAAGCCACAAAGTGCCTTGGTAAAATTTTGGTGGCTGCCAACTAATACACCAGAAAAACTGATTTAGAACAGGACCCAAACCTAAAGGAGACTGCTCTCCTGAAGAGACCAATGGAAGAAGAAACCCTTATTGCCTCTTTGGGGAATTCCTTTAATGGATGGTGCCACAGCCTTTGTATTCCCTTACAATAAAAAAAGATAAATAAATAAAATCTTTTTTCTGAACTCTGGTACCACATCAGGACAAAGGTAAAGAAGGCTTTTAAAATTCTATATTTTTTGAGTTCATGATTTTGATCTGGTATGCCTAGGTTAATGTGTTTTTCTGGTTAGACCTGTTTTATCCAGCTATAAAGGGTTAGTTCTCAATATAATAGTTTTTTTTTTTTTTAAAGAAAAATAAGCTACAAGGCCTTTGTCTGTTTCTTTTGTGTATGTATGAATTGTACACCACTGTATTGCCATGTCTTCATATGTTTGGTATCAAAATTGGCATATAAGCTCATAAATTAAAATTTAAGATATGGATCCAGATACCTTTGGTTCACATGATTTAAGAGGTTCAGTTTAAATTAGGTAAAGAAAAAAAAGTAAAGATGTCTTTAAAGGTTATTAACTCACAAGTTTCTCTAGGTGGTCAAACAACTAATAAAATATTAATGTAAGGCAGAAAAGGTGGGAGAGACCAGGAACCCCAGACCAAGAATGAGGCACCATAAAAAGATTTATTGGGGGATGCTCGAGGGTGAGGTTCACGGGTCTGTGAAAGGGTGAGGGCCGAAGAAGTTGAATGCAGGAAAGGCAAGTACAATGCTTATAAGGGAAGCAGGAGGTAGGAGGGCCCAGTCTATCTAAACTGGCAGTATGTTTGTTGAGCTGAGTTAGGGGCATTGTGTCTGTCACTGATTGGTCTGGTCTGATGTGAGCTGGCAGGGTGGTCGCATCCACCAGAAGAAGGTCCCTTGGTTGTTGAGGTCCATTGTCATGTCAGCTTCTGATTAGCCATTTCAGTTCCCCTCAGCCAAGTGGGAAGTCCCTGACCACAGCCACCATGGAAGGGGAGGGCAAACGGAGGCCTGCCGACCCAACAGTTAATGTGTATAAAATGTCTAATATCCATTTGTTTTAGGGTTTTTCTTCAACAAGAAGAGATGACTGATACTATTTAATACACTTGTCTGATATCTTGTTTTTTAAAAATAAGTAAATTATTATATTTGACACATAAAATTAGTCATAAATGGATTTGTTAGAGACATCTGATTAATTTATGAAATTAAAATGTTAACTGTTAAATGTAGCATTGATTACTCTGAACTCCTTAAATTCCATAGGGTAACATACTTAAACATTATTGGTGTTTTCATAAAAGGTTAAATAAAAAGGGGTTTAAAATTACTCTGTGTCATCACTAAAAACAAGGTTACTAAGATTTACAGTCCCTACAGGTACAATTCTGTATACAAAGGGCTAAAAGGTTTCAAGTGCATTTCAACAGAGTACTGTAAATAACATAAAGTACTTCATCTTATTAAAATGGAGTAATTTGTCTAAGTTCAAAAATTTACAAAGGTTGTTTCAAATGTAAATTTAAAAAATTACAAGGTTTTAAATATAAAAATATATTTAGTAAAAGAAAAAAAACATTGCTAGGTAAAACAGTCTTTATGTTGTAAAGTTGTAATACATCTAAGTAAACAACAAGAGGGTTTAATTAAGTGATTAAAAGGTCTATATAAGTGATGGGTAATTTGTAAAAGGTTGTGTGTAACTAAGTTGGTTATATAGCAGTAACACAGTTAAAGCTATTCAAGGTTTTTCCCTAAAGTCAAATATAATACTGACATCAACAAAAGTTTCATCTATGTGTTGAAATGACAAGATATTCTTAATATTTTAATTTATTCCTAACATTGTGTCTGTTATGTTTTATTTTCTAGAGCAACTAGTCTTTTAAAAAATTAGGGTTTATACAACTCTGATTAAATAAAAACTGTTTTTATAGCATTATACTGCATTACAAAGTCTAAATTGTTTTTAAAAGTTGAACTTGGTTAATATAAAACATAAAATTAGTTATGATGCTATTACTCTTCTTTACATATTAAATGTGGTCATATCATATACAAGTCTTTAAAGGAAAAGATTTAAAAGAGCATTTTATCAAGCTGGTGTTCTCCAAACTAAAGTTGTCTGTAATGGTAATTTTAGACTTATAAGGATGACAAATTTTATTGGGGATTTATTTATATCATTTAATGTTCTGTAACCGAACATAAACCTTATGTTACTTTTTATACTGGAATAAAAATGCAAATGTATTTATAAAAGATAATGAGAGCCTGATTTAAAAGTTAATAATGTAAAACTTAAAAACATTTTGCCACTTTTTCACACAAAAGAAAAGATAAAAACTCAGCTTTTCTTTGATTCATGTTTTAAATATAATGTTATCTTGTGTTAACTAATGTTTATGTAGAAAATGATATCTAAGAAAGAGGCAAAGATCATCTTTACCTAGAATTTGTAAAGTGCCCCACTTTACCTGAGATAAGGCTCTGCCTCCCACCTTAATAGATGCTAAAATGCTTCCAAAAATAAGCCAGACTTCAGATTATTTTAAATGGTATTCAAAACATTGATTTTTATTGTAAAGATTACTGTGATCTCAAACAGAGGATATAATGTATAACTCAGCCAAGGCTTAAAATTGTGTACAAATGAAATAATTTCATTTTGAATTTTCCTTGTAAATCTTTAAACCTGATCTGTTACTACCTTATATTAAGCCATCAACTATGGACAGATAGTGAATAGAAGGGGTAAAAATAACTATGAATTTATAAACATTAAAGCTAAAGCCCAGTACTCTTACTTCAAGACTAGTAAGAATGGCTTGATGGATATTGAAGACTGAGGTTTAAATATTAATGTTAAACCAAGGGGGGGCAAGAAAACCAGTATTTGGCTCTTTCCCTCTGAGTCAGCTTGAACCCAGGAAACAAGGGGACTTCTCTGAAACTCTTGGTCACATGACCTCCTAATCAGGGAGTTTATTGTACCCTAGGAAAAAGGCCAATCAGTGCACCTACTGCAAAAGAGGAGGATCATTGGAAAGGGGAGACATTCCTGATACTTCCAAGAGAAGCCACATGGTCAGCAAGACCTTGACTTATCCTGGTGGATGGCACTAGCGGAGCTAAAAGGCTACTCATAAGTTTCCCGAGAGTAACCCCAAAGGGAACTTAGATATCTGACTCTTTACAACATATAGGAACAAGGTCAGTTTGACCAGCTTGGGCTTAAGCACTTAGCAAAAACATTTTAAACCAAAGCACAGCCAATCTGGCCATTTAAAAAATAGTTATTTTAATGTAACTTAAGATGTATACTGTGTTACCCCCCCCCCCCCAAGAATAAGTAAGACTGGAGGCAACAAAAGAGAGATTTGTAGGCAAGAGCACCCAATAACTATCAAGAGAAACTGCCAGAGTCAGAAGTTTTTAGTTAATTTAAGGCCTACAGATTTTCTTAACTTCCTAGGAGATAGGCTTAATCAATGTTTGATAATGTGATTATCTAGTCCTAAATAACAAAGATAAAGGGATCTCTACTAAGCACAGTGGTTATATCAATAAAAGATACTTTACAAAATTTAGTTGACATTAAATAACTTAACTAAATGTTGTGTTTACATTCCTGATAACGTTGGCAATGTTAAAGATTTATATCCCTTGTTAGGCTTTGTTAGGCCTTGATATGGGGGTAACTTCTCAGCTCTTCCACCTCCTGGTAAGAAATTATTAATTTATATTATATTCATGATGTTCATTGACATGTTTCAGATGCTGCAACTTTTTTTTATTACTCTCATTTTAGTACTCATGTCCTTTTGTTTCTCTCATAGAAGCACCCTTCTCTAAATGACTTTACAAACTCTTCTTCTTGAACCAGACTTTTACTGTGAACCCCTCAACAAGCCCAATTTCTAGAATGTGACTTTAAAGTGCTTGCTCCATCCCACATCACCACCTCTCAGCTCAAAGCAGCAATAGCAGTCATTGCTCTTATCCGTATAGCAGTAGGATGGCCCTAAAATCAAAGGGAAGACAGACAGTCAGTATAGATAGGTAATCAGGTCAGTTTGCAAAATGGAGGCCAGTTTGGGTCCAGAAAGTTGGAGACCACTTCTGGGTAATTAAGCCTACTCCTGCTCCAATATGTTGCTAAGTCTCTCCAATGGGTTCAACTTAAAGGTCATAAATTCCTTCAAGAAAACCAGCCCCAGCTGGGCATGGTGGCACATACCTGTAATCCCAGCACTTGGGAGGCTGAGGCAGGAGGATCGCGAGTTCCAAGCCAGCCTCAGCAATGGTGAGGCACTTAGCAACTCAGTGAGACCCTGTCTCTAATAAAATACAAAAAAGAGCTGGGGATGTGGCTCAGTAGCCCAGTGCCCCTGAGTTCAATCCCCAGTACCAAAAAAAAACAAAACAAACAAACAAACAACAACAAAAAAAAAACCCAGCCCCAAGTGACTACTGATTTCTAACACCCATTCCAGCCAGGAGACTACGTCTATGTCAAATAGTTCCAAAAGGAAGGACTAACATCCAGCGGGAGGGGACCTTATTCTGTCATCCTGACTATCCTGACAGCTGTGACTGTAAATGGACTCACAGCATGGACACATCACACCTGAGTCAAGACAACAAATATATCTTCTGCAAAAGAATGGAAAGCCCTCAGAGACCCCAACCACCCTCTAAAGATAAAACTAAAAGAAAGTGTTAATAATGTTGTTTTCTCTTGCTTGGGACTATGTTATAAGGCCTGAGCTCATAAGATGACATAGTTCATCAGCCAAGTTAGTGTATATGTGCTCACATTTCAACCGTTAACACAATTCAAAAAGTAAATCAAGATTTAATTGTTTCTAGAAAAGGGGGGAATGTTATGGGCCAGGTTTTATGTGCCTTGACCAGACGAACTCCATTTTACCCTGGGACTCCATTTCATATTAGAAATACTTATTCCACGAGAAAACTCCACCTTTGCCATATTGATTCTGCTTAGCACACCCTGCTTAGAAACGCAAATGTTTCTGTTCTTCTTATACAATGTAAAATTTTTCTCTTTTTGGTTCCCAATTTTTCTTGGCCAGTGTACCCTAATTACACAGAATGTCGGAGAATGATTGTCTAGACATTAGTAACCATTCTTCAAATTGTACTCAATTAAGGTCGTTTTGACCCACTTCCCCTTATGTTTAGGTTTTAGAGCTCATGATTTTTGCTTATGGTTTTGAATTATAGCAACAGTCACTTATGATTAATGTACTGACATGCTTTCCTTGTGGTTTTGAACTATAACAGGTGTGCTGTAACCCCTGGAAGGGGTTGAGGAGTGCAGACTTGCAGGCTGCCCTTGGCCTGCCAGCTGCTGAATAAAGGTTCCAACTCCTACATTGAGATTGACTTTAGGATTTATTGTAATCTTGCTATAACAATAAAGCACTAATTAAAAAAACAATAAATAAATGGAAGGAAGACAAGTAGAATAGAGGAAAAGGATCAAAGGGAGAGAGAAGGGGAGGGACAGGAAAAGGTCTGGAGTTGAGCAAATTATATTCCATGTTTGTATGATTATGGTATCGGTATTTTTTAAGCCTCCATGCACATTGATTCTGGGCATCCTGTGTTGACAGCCACCGGCTGTTCCTCTGTAGGAACAGTGAAAGGGCAGAAGTGGAGTCCTTCACCACTGTCTGGTGAGGCAGTGGAAGGGGTTAGCTGGGGTAGACAATGTCCTGCTTGACTCTTGAAACATGGCCAGTAATTTACCAAAGGAAAAGTAGACTGGGTCACTCCAGGATGAAGAATGGTGTGTACAAACACAAGAAAAGAAGAACTTGTCACAATTGGGGAGCTTGGGAAGTAGCACATGATTACAATCACTTAAAACATTATATGGAGAAACAGAGTGAGACAAGACTGAAGAAGCCAGGTATCTGGTAAAGAAGGGTCTGGAGGTGCTGGAGGCAATTAGGTTTTATCCTAATAATTATCCTAATAATTTTGGTGTTGGTAGCATTTGGAGAGATTTTAGTAAAAGAGAAATGTTAACTGGGCACAATGGTAGACTCCTGTATTTCCAGTGGCTCAGGAGGCTGAGGCAGGAGGATCACAGGCCCAAAACCAGCCTCAGCAACTTCATGAGGTCCTAAAGAACTTAGCTAGACCCTGTCTCAAAATGAAAAGTAAAAAGGCCTGGGCACCAAAATAAGTAAATAAATAAATACATGAATAAATAAATAAGAAATGTTAAAAAACCCATTTTACAAGGCTCTGCCTGGTGGTGACCAGGGCATTCCCTAGATAAGACCAGCCTGCATTCACACCAAGCAAGTTAGAAAGTCTTAGGGGAGAGTGTGCTGCTTTGTAGTCCTTTTCAACATGACCCCATGATGCTCATCTTGTCCTTACTAATTTTTTCTTTCATTAATTCTCTGAGTTTTCTTTAATTTATTGGCTTCATTCTTTCACTTCATGCTTTCCTGACTGTCAGAATAATTCTGATTGCAAAATGTCTGCACTCTTTCTACTTCTGACTGTCTGCTGACCCCGGGAATTCAGTGAATTCACATTTAGTAATAAACTAAAGGTCATCTGTGGATTCGTGTTCACAAACAGTTTTGCAGCATTTCATAATTATGTTGGGAGTGTTCTGGGAGGTTTGGAAAGAAATAGTTAATCCATTTGAGGCTGACACATCAACCAGGTATTTCAGAAGGCCCTTGAACCTTCAGCTCAATTTGCAATCAAAGATTTAGCTCTGGAGGCCTGATTTATGGTGGTAGTAATTAGCTATGTTATGGGCCAGGATGAGTGTGTTAAATTCTGCTGTAAGCTTCAGTAAAGAATTTTTTTACTTTGCAGAATTTATCCCAATTTGTAATTCAAAATATGTATGTGTGGGGTAGGTATTTGTTGTTGCTGTTCAGTGTCTCTTTTCCCCGGTAAAGTTAAACTTCATGAAAGCAAAGGTTTTGACTGGTTCATATTTAATGCTTGGCACAGGTGCTGAACTCAGTGTGCATGCAGCCTAGTCACCTGCAGTGACATTGGGGTGAGGCGCATATTTCCTCCAGTGCCGTGGATGAATGAGTTAACCTTTCTGGGGCTTAGTTTGCTCTTTTGTAAAATAATAATTATAACCATACATATCTCATAGAGTTGTTGGATGGATTGTGCCAGTTAGTAAAGCAGAAACTCTTAGAACAAAAAAAGAAATACTAGGAAAGACAGTAGAATGAATTGTACATCACTTTCATATGTTCATATATGAATACATGACCAGTGAAACTCCACATCAGGTACAACCACAAGAATGGGATTTTCTAATTAGAATTAATTATACTCCATGTATGTACAATGTCAAAATAAACTCTACTGTCATGTATATCTAAAAAGAACAAATAAAACATATAAATAAATAAAAATCAAGCACTAGTTATTGTTTCCTAAGGTTAGGTGTGTGTGTGTGTGTGTGTGTGTGTGTGTGTGTGTGTGCACTCACAGCTAAGAAACCTCTCTAGACTTTAGAGCTCAGGGCTTCCATGGCAGGTGTGTCTTCTTTTAGGTCTAGTATATTTCACCTTTTTGGTTATGATCATAGGATCTCTTGATTATTGGCTGGACTGGAGGAACTTGAGATTCTAATATACAAGATAATTAGAATAATGAGGAAGGGATGTGTTTCATACTGAGCCTGAGAGAGGAAGGCAGTCCTGAGTGGGTCTTGTGATTAGGAAAACAAGGCCCTTAGACCTCCCAGGTCAATTATAGTCAATCTCCTTCACCTACATGAAGAAAGAGGTTCAGGCACATCCAATGTCTGACTCTTCCCATCCCTCACGTCCTGTTGATTCTGTTTTGTTTTGTTTTGTATTTTTCAAATGAGGAAAGAGTTGAGGGAAAGAAAAGGATGAGTGAGTTAAATTCTGCTGTTAAGCTTCAGTAAAGAATTCTTTTACTTTGCAGAATTTATCCCAATTTGTAATTCAAAATATGTATGTGTGGGGTATTTGTTATTGCTGTTCATTGTCTCTTTTCCCTAGTAAAGTTTGAACTTCACGAAGGCAAAGGTTTTGTCTGGTTCATATTTAATGCTTGGCACAGGTGCTAAACTCAGTGGGCATGCAGCCTAGTCAACCTGAAGTGACATTGGGGCGAGGAGCATACCTCCTCCAGTGCCAAGAGGGTGTGTTCCTGGACCTGACTCTCTCCTCACCACCACAAACACAAGGCCCAGAAGACTTGGCCAGCTTTGCCCCCAGTCACAAAGCTTAGAAACTGCCTGTCCCCCAGAATTGGCAAGATGAAGATAGTCCCTCCTTAGAAGAAAGGGCATTTGAAAGCTGAGTTACACAAATTTTCTTTCTTTCTTTCTTCCTTTCTTTCTTTTCTTTTTCTTTCTTTCTTTCTTTCCTTCCTTCCTTCCTTCCTTCCTTCCTTCTTTTTTCTTTTGGCATATTCAAGATTATGACCTGTGAGGTTTACATATAAAACATAAACCAAGACCATGAGCAATTTATTTGCCAGTGGAAGTCAGAACAGGCTTCTTAAAAGAAAAGTCACTTGGGCTGATGATGCACAAGAGGATGGATTGTCCTGTGCCAAAAAAGAAGCTCCTTCATTCAGGTTGATAAGGATGCTGTTTCTCATTTAACTATGATTAATTTATTTGGCATCCTGCAATTGCCTGTTCAAGTGTGGCCCTCTCAAACCAGCATAGTATGTGGGGTTTATCATACTATTTCTATGTAACCAAGTAGTTAGAGCTTTATAGCTAAACTATGGAACCAAACTAGGTGTCCTTCAACAGATGAATGGATAAAGAACATGTGTATATATACATGATGGAATATGACTCAGCCTTAATGAAGAATGAAATGATGGCATTGCTGGCAAATGGGTGGAGCTGGAGATTATTGTGCTAAGTGAAATAAGACAATCCCAATAAGCCAAAGGCCAAATGTTTTATCTGATAAGTGGATACTAATTCACAATAAAGTGTGTTGGGGGGGAGGTTAGGGAAGAATAGAATTACTTTGGATTAAGCAGAAGAGAGTGAAGGGAGGGGAGGGTGTATGGGGAGACTGAGGATATAATAGAATGAATCTACTGATTGTACATGGTGTAGGATTACAAGGATCATTTAATCATATTGTGCATATGGTAATAATGTCTGATTTATTCTATTATCTTTCCTTTTTTATATTTTATTTTGAGACAGGGTCTAGATAAGTTGCTTAGGGCCTCATGAGACTGAGACTGGTTTTGAACTTGTGATCCTTTTGCCTCAGCCTCCAGTGTCTTGGGGATTAGTTGTTCTACTGTTCAAGAGAATAAGGAAAGACTCTACCAAAATAGGTGCTGTGGGAGCTGGGCTTTGAATATTAATCAGGAATCTTTTATGAGGTACAAAAACATTCTAGGCAGAGGAACCTGTGTGGGCAAATATTTATGGATGTAGCTTGTTTTTATGGTGATAGCAGCTATGGTGCCAGGGACATGTAAGGAGAGTTAATGCTAGTGGCTTCGTTGAGTTTCTCATAATATCAAATAAACTTTGGCATTATTGATTACACAGTGACTTATTGATTTCCCACAAAATATGAACTAATCATACTATAGGAGTTAGAGACCAGGTACGAAATCCAGGTCTGGCCTCTCACCCCAAAAAACAAAACCAAAAGGTAATTATAAAAAGCAAGAAAAGAAATTTAACCAGTGTAGTCACACTAGGAAGACGTGTTCTTAGGCATGTCTTCAGAGTGCTGACATGACCCAAAGGTTTAAATAGAAGCAGAATTGGGGCAGTGGGGGAAAGATATGCCTTGTTAAGCAGTGTTGGTCAGACGGTAGTCTGATGGATCATTATCTCAATTCTATCACTCTGAGGTGGCTACTGAGTAGTCCTTATCTTTTGAAGGGGGTAAATTTCACTTGTTGCTCAGGATATTCATCTACCAGACCTGGAAGCCTAGAAGGGGCAATGTAGGCCCCATGACGTGATTGCTTCTGTTGAGGGAACAGTCTTCTTGTGGTGATCTGTGTACAAGGCTCTGCCATTCATGGAAGGAATTGCACCATGACTTAAAACTTCTAGGCACCACCCCAGGCCCTGAAAAAAGATACTGTAAAACCTGACAATCAATTGTCCTTTCATTTTTGCCTTAATCTTCAAGAGGGATCACAGAGATTTGGTAAATTTGGGGCTAAAAAATCTTGTATTGCTAGTTCTTACATGAGCACTCCTCAAATGATTAACATGTCTATGTGCAGAGCTGAGCAGTCACAAAGATTAAGTTAGTAAAGGATATCCAATAAAGGCAGAATGCCAAGCTTTATCCTGATTTTAGTTATCCATTGGACAGCTGCAGGCCTCAGAGTCACTGCATTTACCAAAGGCAGCCTCTTCTGTTTTAAAAGGTCAAATTAGGAGAGTGCATGATTCTTTGCCAACTTCAAAGAAGGCACTTGACTGCTCCAATTTCCAGAGATGCAGAGTTGGTCCTTCTGCTGGCTATAACCCTTGTTCCACCTCCTTTCCCAGCATATAAACTGTCCTCACTGAATCACAGCATGGCACAGAAGGGATGTTCTGCAAAAAACAGATCTCCAAAGGGCAGCCCACAGAGCTGAAAGGAAAATGCAGAAGACAGAACTGTTGAAGGAAAGTAATGATGGACTTGATCCCAAAATTTGCCATAGAGACCTGGGTCCTTCTGGCTATCAACCTGGTGCTCCTCTATCTGTGAGTAGCTGTCCAGCCTCCTCTCTTGTAGAACCCTGGTGGTTGGGGGGCCTAATCATGTTCCTGTTTCCTTTATCTGTTTGGAATATCAAAATAGATGAGGTAATTTAAATTACTATGAACACTTAAGAAGTTCATGTTGATCTTAGACACATGCTTGAGCTTCTCTTCATGCCCAAATCCATATTCTTGTAGGTAGGGAGACTGATGGTGAGGTTTGATCTCAGGGATGATTTGATTGGCTCTGAGTTTGCACCTAGAGTAATGAACCAGAATTCAACAGATACAGCTAACAAATAAATTATTTCCACATGCAGTGGGAACCTTACCTCCTTTCAAACTGTGGGAATTCTGGGGACAACCAGGTTGCTTGGGTTTTGTCTCATTATCTTCTGGGTTTGCTGTGTTCTGAGGAAGACATATAGGAGGACTATCTCCTGTGCATGTGGTGATCCCTGACCCATCCTGCCCCTGCACCAATTGCACCTCAGACTCCCTGGAAAGCTGACTGTACAATTCATTTTTTTCTGTGAACCTCTCCTGGCACTTCCCTCCCTCCTAAAACTCAATTTTTTCACCCTACAATACACAGAAATGTTTCCTTCTAAATGATGAGTGTCTAGAGTAAAGGATACCTGACAGAGATTTTAACAAGTTTTATTCATTTCTTTTGTATTTTCCTTCCCCTTTGGGAGATTAGCATCAGTAAACAAACATATTTCCCCCCAATATGAAATCTGTTAGCAGCCTGAAAAACACCCCAAAGCTAATTTGACTTTACTATTTTTTTTTCTCTACACAGAATGAAAGCACGAATCAACATCATCTAGTAGGGAAATTGCTTTTACTAACGAGATCCTGGCATCATGAAGCAGAGAGAGAGAAATTATTTTGATGTGTGGGTAGAAGAGATTCCACACAGGTCATGTGTGACTTCTGTCTCAAATTCACTCTTAAGAGTAGGGAATCACAATAACATGAAAAATGAAAATATAGATCTGGCTTTGATTGTCTGAAATAAAAGGTACTAATTCAGGGTGTTGTGGCACCATAATCCTCTCTCTGATGACATTTTATAATGAACTGATATAGTTTAATTTTATTGTATTTAATGACAGGATTATTACAGAATATATGAAACCTACACTGTCTTAAAAATTCTCCTCTAAAGAAGCAGCATCAAGTTCTTATTGCCAACTGTCTGGAAAACATTATGGGTTCTTATTTTATGTTGCATGCTTTCCACTCTGTCAACAGGACAGTACCTGAACTTTGAAAGGTCCCCCTCCACGTAACTGAAAGACATTGCAGGGCATGTTGAGCCATTTATACATGCCACACTCTTCTACTCTGACACTATGGGGCCACCTTTGCAGAACTAGCTATGGTTAAAGCAACTGTCAGAATTCTCTTCTTTACCTTTTATTCTTTCCCTAAGCTCTCAACTTTTAGTAATGCTGGTGGCAGTAGGGGTTGTAGGATACAGAACACCCAGCATGGGGTTGTGAACATGACACATCTGAGTTGCAGGCTGGCCAATTAAGGGAGCACCAGATTTCATGGGTTTTCATACAAAGAGAGTAGATGTGTGGAGGCAAAAACGAAACTGCTTTGTGATTGACCACCTTGGTGGACGAGAGCATCCTGGCTCTGTGCTGCCATCTGAGCATCACCAGTTGGAGAAACAGATGCAACAAGAAGAGGAATGGCCTGGAGTTGATTCCTCAGTCATTCCTTCCTCACAGTAGCACTCAGAGGATGTAAGGAAAATCAGCCTTCCCTATGGCTCAAGTCAACCAGATTGTCTGAAAACAGACTTGGGTGTCACTCAACAGAGCTCACATTTGTGTGAGTCCAATGCAAGTCTCATTTTTTAAAAGTCACATTTGTCATTCAATCAAAATAAGAATACTATGACTGCTTCTAAGTGTCCATGTGAAGTCAGATTTAAAGTAGGGCTGGATGCTAAACCAGGGACATGACATAGAAAGAAGGAAAAGCATAAAAGCTTTATGAACAAATTGCAAAAGAAAGAAAGTAAGGAAGAAAGGAAGGAAGAAATAAAGAAAGGAAGAAAGAAAAAAATCTCACCATGTTCTCTTAGTGGACCTCCTGTGATTGAGTGGATTTGGTTACCCAAAATCTCATCATCAAATTAATGTCAAAATGTTGCCCCCTGCTGCCCTCCCCCCCTTTTTTAACCTAGACTAGGAATCTCTACATTAAGGAAGGGTCAACATACCAAATAGACATAGCAAATGGAATGCCCTTTCAGAATGCCAGCCTGGACTTCTCAGGTGGACTCAATTATGTGAATGTTTATCAAGTACAGACCCAAGAATTTGGGCCATGAAAACTCAACTTCTTTTAGCTAATTATTGTGCTTTTGTGTGGGGGTTGTTCTCTAAGTGGAGTTGGAAAGGAGAGAATGTGCTGTTGGAGTTCTTGTTGTTATGTATCACCTACATGTCACCTCCCTCATTCCTGGTCCGGTTTCTAAGTCAGAGACTGGCAGTCCCTTATCTGTAGAATGACAATCATGGTGACCTGGCTTTCTCTTTCACTTTATAGATACAGAACATCTTCAGATGGGCTATTTAAGAAGCTGAAAATTCTTGGGCAAACACCACTGCCTTTCTTTGGAACTTTTCTGCACAACCACAAGGTGATTGTTGTTGAGCTCCCTCTTTTTCTTCCAGGTGAAAATGCCAGTTTAATGCCATCAGTAAAAATGCCCCTTTTCAGGAGTAAATTCCCAATGTTTTTCCTTTCTGAAATAATGTGCAGGCCCCAACCTGAGCATGGCCAGGTTTTCCCTGGGTCTCTGTTGTCAACTCTTCAAAAGCCTCAGTGGAACTTCTCAGATCTCTGGTATATCTGCATATGATGCTCAGGGCCTTATTCAGACTTTGTACACGTCACAAAGGGGAGGTTTAATTTGTCTGGTACACATTTCTAGGAATATTATGTTTTGTTAGAAAAAAAAAAATCTGTGAAAGAGTACATGTTAAGCACATTCAAACATTCCTGTTCTTAGAAAGACCCCCATGAGTAGCTTAAAAAAAATCCTCATGGATATCTTTGAAACTTCAGTTTATTAAGCACCCCAAGTGTTCATGGATTGACAATTTGCATAATTTGCACATACTTCTTTTCTTTCTATTTATTTATTTTAATTAGGTATGTATGACAACAAAATGCATTTTGATTTATTATACACAATTGCAGCACAACTTTTCATTTCTCTTGCTGTACATGATGTAGCATCACACTATATGTGCAGTCTTACATGTATCTAGGGTAATGATGTCCATCTCATTCCACCATCTTTCCTGCCCCCATGTGCCCTTTCCACCATCCCTCCCCTTTGCCCAGTTAAAGTTTCTCCACTTTTCCCATGCCTCTCCCCTCCCCATGTTGAATCAACATCCCCTTGTCAGAGAGAACATTCAGCCTTTGGATTTTTGGCACTGTCTTATTTCACTTAGCATGGTATTCTCCAACTTCATCCATTTACCTGAAAATGCAGATTTTTTTCTCTTTTTTTGTGGTACCGGGGATTGAACTCAGGGGCACTGGGCCACTGGGTCACATCCTCAGACCTTTTTTGTATTTTATTTAGAGACAGGGTCTCACTGAGTTGCTAAGTGCCTCACCATTGCTGAGGCTGGCTTTGAACTCGCGATCCTCCTGCCTCAGCCTCCCAAAGTGCTGGGATTACACCACGCCCGGCTAGATTTTTTTCTCTTTTAATGCTGAGTATTATTCCATTGAGCACATATACCACAGTTTTGTTAATCCATTCATCTATTGAAGGACATCTAGGTTGCTTCCACAGTTTAGCTATTGTGAATTGAGCTGCTAATGAACATTGATGTGGCTGTGACCCTGTAGTAAGCATTTTGAACATGAAGGGGTGGGTGCTGTATCTTGTCAAATGCTTTCTCTGCATCAATTGAGATGAACATATGATTTTTTATCTTTGAGTCTATTGATGTGGTGAATAACATTTATTGATTTTCTTATGTTGAACCAACCTTGCATTCCTGTAAGGAACCCCTCTTGATCATGATGTACTTATTTTTTTTTTTTTAAATGTGTTTCTGTATTTGATTTGCCAGAATTTTATTGAGGATTTTTTCATCTATATTCATTAGTGATATTGGTTTGAAGTTTTCTTTCTTTGATTTGTCTCTGCCTGGTTTTGGAATCAGGGTGATATTGGCCTCATAGAATGAGTCTGGAAGGGTTCGCTCTTTTTCTATTTCATGGAATAGTTTGAGAAGTATTGGTGTTAGTTCTTCTTCTTCTTCTTCCTTTTTTTTTTTTTTTTTTTTTTTTTTTTTTTGTTGGTACCGGGGATTGGACTCAGGGGCACTTGACCACTGGGCCACATCCCCAGCCTTTTTTGTATTTTATTTAGAGACAGGGTATCACTGAGTTGCTAAGTGCCTCACCATTGCTGAGGCTGGCTTTGAACTCGCAATCCTCCTGCCTCAGCCTCCCAAAGTGCTGGGATTACAGGCATGCACCACCGCACCCGGCTTAGTTCTTATTTAAAGGTCTTGTAGAACTTTGTTGTATATCCATCTGGACCTGGGATTTTCTTGGTTGGTAGGTTTTTTAGGGCATCCTCTATTTCTTTTCTTGAAATTGATCTGTGTAAGTTGTGTATGTCATCCTGATTTAGTTTGGGCATATTGTATATTTCTAGAAATTTGTCAATGTCTTCATTATTTTCTATTTTGTTGGAGTATAGATTTTCAAAATAATTTCTAATTATCTTCTGTATTTCTGTAGTGTCCATCATGATGTTTCCTTTTTCATCACATATATTGGTAATTTGAGTTTTTTCTCTCCTTTTCTTCATTAGCATAGCTAATTGTTTATCAATTTTATTTATTTTTTCAAAGAACCAACTTTTGGTTCTGTCGGTTTGTTCAGTTGTGTTTTTTGTTTCAATTTTATTGATTTTAGCTCTTATTTTAATTATTTCCTGTCTTCTACTGCTTTTGGGGTTAATTTTTTCTTCTTTTTCTGGGGCTTTGAGGTATAATGTTAATTCATTTATTTCTTGACCTTTTCTTCTTTGAAGGAATGAACTCCATGCAATGAACTTTCCTCTTAGTACTGCCTTCATAGTGTCCCAGAGATTTCGATATATTGTATTGGTGTTCTCATTTACCTCTAAGAATTTTTTAATCTCGTTTTTGATGTCTACTGCAACCCATTGTTCATTCAATAGCATATTATTTAGTCTCCAGGTGTTGGAGTAGGTTTTGTTTCTTATTTTATCATTCATTTCTAGTTTTATTCCATTATGATCTCATAGTATTCAGGGTAGTATCTCTATTTTTTTATATTTGCTTAGAGTTGCTTTATGGCATAATATATGATCTATTTTAGAGAATGATCCATGTGCTGTTGAGAAGAAAGTGTACTGACTTGTTGATGGATAACATACTCTCTCTCTCTCTCTCTCTCTCTCTCTCTCTCTCTATATATATATATATATATATATATATCAGTTCAATCTAAGCTATTGATTGTATTATTCAGTTCTACAGTTTCTTTGTTTAGCTTTTGTTTGGAAGATCTATCCAGTGGTGAAAGAGGTGTGTTAAAGTCACCTAGAATTATTTTGTTGTGGTCTATTTGGCTCTTGAACTTGAGAAGAGTTTGTTTGATGAACGTGGATGCTCTGTTATTTGGGGCATTTATATTTATGACAGTTATTTCTTGTTGATGTATGATTCCCTTAAGTAGTATGAAATGTCCATCCTTGTCTCTTTTGATTACCTTTGGCTTGAAGTCTACTTTGTTTGATATGAGGATGGAAACCCCTGCTTACTTACCTAGTCTGTGTAAGTGTTATTTTATCCCATACTTTCACCTTCAGTCTGTAGGCGGGTTTTCCTATGAGATATGTCTCTTCAAGGCATCACATTGTTGGTTTTTTTTTTTTTTTTTTGGTACTGGGGATTGAACTCAGGGGTACTTAACCACTGGGCCACATCCCCAGCCCTTTTTTGTATTTTACTAGAGACAGGGTCTCCCTGAGTTGCTAAGTGCCTCTGCATTGCCGAGGCTGGCTTTGAATTCGCGATCCTCCTGCCTCAGCCTCCCAAGTGCTGAGATTACAGGCATGCGCCACTGCGCCCAGCTGGGTCTTTTTTTTGTTGTTGTTGTTGTTAATCCAATCTATCAACCTATGTCTTTTAATTGGTGAGTTTAGGCCATTAACGTGTTAACTTTCAGGGTTATTATTGAGATTTGATTTGTATTACCAGTCATTTTAATTAAATTAATTTAATTTAATTTTTGGTATTTAGCTTGATTACTCCAATGTTTAGTTTCCCTTTATTGTTGTTCTTCCCTTTGAAGATTTTCATTGCTGTTTTTCAATTCCTCCTCATGGAATATTTTGCCAAGGATGTTCTGTAGTGCCAGCTTTCTTATTTAAATTCTCTTAGCTTTTATTTATCATTGAAGGTTTTTATAAAAACTTTTTATAAATCCTAAGGAGGAAAGACCCATCATGCTTGTTAATCACTATGTAATCAACCCAGTGCTGGGAACACAGCAGGTGCTTATAAAATATTTGTCAAGCAAATGAATGAATCATATAAATTCCATAGATGCCTTAATTAAAATGAAATATTTTCTGTCATAAAGGAAGGTGACAGACAAAAGTAATAGTCTGCAGGTTTTTAAGCAAGTGTTAATGCATTTCCTCTACTTAAAGAACAAGCTGCAACATAGTCAAGGTAAGCTCATCAAAGCAAGACATTTTAATATATGAGTTGAGAAAAGAAAAACAAAGAATAGCTCAAATATCATAATGACGAGGGGAGGGAGAGGAATGAATGATACATGGGAGTTAATGAAATGTAGAGAAATGCACTTTTCTTTTTATTTGTCCATATGAAATCTCCTGACATGTGATTTAATGTACTCCATAAAATCGAAGTACCAACAATACTGAGGGTGGGAATACCTGCTATCATTTCTATAATATGACACATGGGAAAACACAGAAAATGGCCACTGAGCAAGAAGATACTCAGACTGTCTTCTCAAAAGAGTATCATGGAAAGGCACTACAGAGACCTGAGTTCTATAATGAAAAAAACAAGTCAGGGCCTGTAAGAACAGTTACTCTGTGTTGTTATTAGCCCCTAGAGAAAATATTCCCATGCTACCTTCAGACCAGATTCCCCAAATTATCAAGTTCCCCACACTCTTGCAAACTTCAAATGCAGCACCCTGGGATACTCACCTCAGTGCATACAGAACAGATTAATTGGTATCTTGGGTAATGGTGCCCAGAAGATATCTAGAGTGTGTCTTCTGGGTGGGAATCCTTGATGCCATCGGGTCTTCAGGCTTCTGTTAACCTCTGCTGACATCATAGGTCCTCAGGACTTGGGGGGATGTTTCATCTCATGGAGCATGCCCCTCTTCCCTCATGACAGGTTCATATCAGGCCAAGTCTGCCTCTTCTAACCCCTTTGATTACTGCTGAGGAAACATCTCTGTGATATGGAAGCAGCTTAGTAACACATACATATTTTATGCATAACTGCATAACACATACATATTTTATGTTACTAACTAGAGAATGAGGGAAAATCTACAAAGAGGGTGCTATAATGATCCAAAACCACAGGGATTGCAAAGCGGAATTTTGTTGGACTCTGGGAGCATTGAGGATTAAGCTGGTATTATGTTTAGCATCTTGCTCAGGTAACATGAATGGCCTTTCCTATTTCCCAGGCTCTCAATCCAGTAATGAATGGAAGTTCAAATATAGGTTTGGAGCCAAGAGGAAACATATGCACCAAACCAAGTCCCAACTAGTAGGGGCAAATACATTCAGCTACTTAATATGTCCTGCTGTGGGCTGATAGGGCTCAAAATAATAGCACAGATTTCGAGAGGGTCAGAGAACCTCATGTACTATTTCTTTTCTGTGGAGCTCCATCACCAGGGTAATTATTGCAAACCATGATGAGTGTGCTGGACCAATGTCCTCTCTGGTATTCTGCTAGAAGATGGCATCTTTCAGAGTTAAAGGAGGAGTCTGAAGAGTACTTCAGAATGTGCTTGTGTGGAAGTCCAATAGCCAATGTGTGGCTGGGAGGACTGTTCTTCACTTCTGTTTCACTTCTGTCTGTTCTTCACAAATCTGTGCTTGTTGCAGGTCCACAAATCTCTGCAGAGGAAATTGCAGGTAAGATAGTGTTGGGGCTTGAGGTGTTCATGAAACCTTTACTATGGCATTGTGAGATTACCTTTAAACCAATGGTGACATTTGGTCAGTCCCCCAGGATGCTTCCTGAGAAGAGAGAAAACTAATTTAAGTGGTACAAGTAATAATGGGAAACTATTAGGAGTGTTGCCTCAGGGAGGAAGAAAGAAAAAAGTGAGATGTCGAAAAACTTACGCTATGGAGATTTACAGAGATGGTTAGAAATTAATGGGGAAAGAGAGAAGTGTATGGATAATTAGGTAAAAAAAATTGTGCAAATAACCTCAACCGGGGTGGAGTAATCAGGGGTACCAGGTTTGAAATTGTTCTCTTAGTCCACAGAAGCCAAGCATGAAGTAACAGTGTGACATGACTGTCATAAAAATCCTAGAGTGACCCTAGGACAGAGGAAAAATAATTGTGAGCATTTTTTACTGGCAGAGTTGAAATTTGATGAGAATGCATTAAATCCTGTGTTTTCTGCTTTTTATTATTGAAGTTTATGTTTTATACTCACATACTTATGTTTAGGCATTTATGTAACTTTTTAAAATTTATTATGTGATGCTGAGAATCAAACCCAGTGCCTCACATGTGCTAGGATAATGATCTACTACTGAGTCACAACCCCAGCCTTCACATACTTATTTTTAATTATTTGTGTTCACTCTTACAATTGTCAAGATCAATTTCTGTTAATGGCGATAGTTCTTTCCTGTTAATGTACATAAATGATCTAGAATATGTGCAAGTATAGGAAGATATTTAGAGGTAAAACACAAAAAGGGATAGAAGGCTCTACTTAGATTTATGACGTTTTTGAGTCTAATTTCACCATGGAGATCAAGTTCTCATTCTCAGTAGTGTTTGTGGAAGAGTTGGATAGAGGGAAGTTTGGCAAGTTTGGCTGTTTGAATGTGGAAAACCTAGTTGTGTCAGCTTCTTCATAATCCGTTGATTCACAAATCTACCCAGGACCTAGGTACAGTTGCTCTGCTTTAGGTCAACACAGCATGAATGTAGATTTTAAAAACTTTTACTCAATATTCAAATAAAGGCAACATAGAATATCCTTCTACCTAATCTGATATGACTATTGTATGTATAATCCAAGACAGCTTTGTCTTTTCCCAAGAAGAGGATATAAAATATACCAACCCTTTCCCCATTTAGGGCAAAAAATCATTTTTAAAATTTTTGTGTGAAATTTATTCTATTCCTACTGATTCATACTCTTCCATTTATATCCAGTTATTTAAATACTGCTATATGATATTAGGTATTATTCATACCTCATGTTTGATAAGAGGATGACAATGAAATAAATAATTTATCTAATATACATAGACAAATTTCCATCACCATTAAGAAGAAGTGCACATAGTATGGCAGTTAATGTTCATGAGGGTTGTCCACATGCTCATATATATATATATATATATATTTTCCATATATATCAAAAATCTAAATTTGATATATATGGAAACGTTTTGTCCAGGAATTAAAAAAATGGGGCACGGGGCCCAATGCCTCGGGGCCAACAAATGTACGAGGTATTAGAGGAGGAATATCCTCAAACATCCATCCAGATGATTCCTCGTCACAATCCCTTCTACCCATTGACTCCCTTGTCATAGGGACAAGAGGAAATGCAGGACTAGACCTCTGTTCCAACCGCCCGAATAGTGCTAACACCTGAAATGGGGTTCAACTGATTCCCACCGGAGTCAGGGGACCTCTTCCCTCAGGGACTGTAGGACTTATCCTCAGGTGAAGTTCTAAAACCTTATTAGGTTTTCAAGTAACACCAGTGTTATAGACTCCAACTACCAAGGAGAAATAAAAATAATGCTTAGTTCACCTAGAGGCATTAGATGTGTTAACCAAGGAGATAGAATTGCTCAGCTGCTTATCCTTCCCAGTTTACACAACTCATTCAAGAGTATGCTACAGAATAGGAACAATAGAGGATTTGGTTCCACTGGCTCAGGACCTATGGCTTGCTGGGTTCAGGATTGTTCACGGAGGCCTATGTGCAAAATAAAAATTCAAGGTATAGTGATGGAGGGTCTGATTGATACTGGGGCTGACTCTTCCATCATTAATCTACAACAATGGCCCAAGCACTGGCCTCTGCAGAAGGCTTCAACCAGTTTAAGAGGCTTGGGATATACTAACACCCCAGCACAAAGTGCTGTAGTTTTAAAATGGGAAGATAATGAAGGGAATAAAGGAACATTCCAGCCTTATGTTTTGACCAGCTTTCCAGTTACCATATGGGAAAGAGACATTTTACAACAAATGGACTACACCTCGCAACCAAGCCTGCAGGTGTAAAAAATAAAAATCTAATTCATCATCAAAAGAGTAAAGGATGTTTTTTGTAGGGGCCACTGAGAAAACAATTTTGAAAATACCATGGCTTTCTGATAAGCCAGTTTGGGTCCCTCAGTGGCCCCTATCAAGAGAGAAATTACAAGCGGCCCACCTACTAATACAAGAACAACTAGAAGCAGGACACATAGAACCTTCCACCTCTCCCTGAAATTCCCCCATATTTGTAATCAAGAAAAAATCAGGAAAATGGAGATTGTTACGTGATCTTAGAAAATCAATAAAACCATGCAAATAATGGGCCCTACCCAACCTGGACTTCCTAATCCTGTAGCTATTTCTAAAAATTTCCTTCTTATAACTCTTGATATAAAGGATTGTTTCTTTTTCCATTCCTCTACATCCTCTGGATGCCCCCAGGTTTTTTTTTCAATTCCTTCTATCAATAATAATGGCCCTGATAAAAGATATCAAAGGAAAGTGCTACCACAGGAATGGCTAATAGCCCCACTATATGTCAAATCTATGTAGACAAAGCTATTTAGCCAATTAAGAACAAATACCCTTTAGGCTGAGGCAGGAGGATCGCGAGTTCAAAGCCAGCCTCAGCAATGGCGAGGCACTTAGCAACTCAGTGAGACCCTGTCGCTAAATAAAATACAAAAAAGGGCTGGGGATGTGACCCAGTGGTCGAGTGCCCCTGAGTGCAATCCCTGGTACCACAAAAAAAAAAAAAAAAAAAAAAAAAAAGAACAAATACCCAAACCTTATGTGCCTCCATTATATGGATGATGTTTTGCTTGCTCATCCTAATTAAGAAGTCTTATTCACCATATTCAGTGATATGTCAGAAAATTTAAAATGATATAGACTAAACATTGCAGAAGAAAAGGTTCAAACTCGATCTCCCATATTATATTTAGGATTCCAAATTATGGATACCTTTATTAGGCCTCAAAAAATTTTAATAAATAAAGAACATTTGACCACTCTTAATAAATTCCAAAAGTTGCTGGGAGAGATTAATTGGCTTCGCCCTACACTAAGCCTCACTACTGGACAATTAAAACCCTTATTTGATATCCTTCATGGGAACCCTGATCCATCTCCACCATGAACATTGACTCCTGATGCTAGGGAAGCTTTAAAGTTAGTAGAAAAGGCCATTGAAAGATCCCATTGTGATAGAATTGATTTTGCTCGACCGCTGATATTGATTATTATTTCTTCACAATATACACCCACAGGAGTATTTTGGCAACAGGGACCTTTATTTTGGATATATTTGCCCGTCTCTCCTAAAAGTACAATTGAATCTTATACCTCCATGGTGGCTAAACTTATTCTTCAAGGACTTAAGACTTCTATTAAAATATTTGGCATTCACTCTGCTACTATTATTACTCCCTTTTTGTCGTCACAGGTTGAATATTTGTGCTTCAATGATAATGATTGGGCTATAGCTAGATGCTCTACTTCTGCAAATTTTGATAACCATCTTCCTAAGTCTCCTATACTATCTTTTTGTATCAATCATCCCATTATATTTCCACAGGTAATAAAAAATCAACCTATTCCTAAGGCATTAAATGTATTTACAGATGGGTTTCTCTAACAGTACTGCTGCAGTAGTCACTCAAAAAGAAAATATGACTCATATTACTGGTCAAAAATCAGCCCAATTAGTTGAACTTGAAGTTATTATTATAGCTCTAGAAAGTTTTAAAGAACAGCCTATAAATATTTTTTCAGACAGCCACTATATTGTATATGCTGTCCCTAAATTGGAACTAGCAGGCCCAATAGCACAACATACTCTAGCCTTTAAATTGTTTTTTTCAAATTCAGAACCTTCTATGGGAACGTAAAGAACCTTTGTTTATTGGACATATCAGAGCTCATACTAATTTGCCTGGTCCTCTCCATGAAGGTAATCAAAAGGCTGGTGCCCTCACTCAAACGATCTTTATATTTTCAGCAGTCCAACAAGCTACCTTGTTCCATTCTCAATTTCATGTTAATAGTACTACTTTACAGCAAAAGTTCAAAATAACTAAAGAGCAAGCTCGAACAATTGTGAAGGATTGTCAATCTTGTGTGACACATTTGCCCAATCCACATTATGGGGTTAACCCAAGAGGATTAATGCCCAATCATATGTGGCAAATGGATGTCACTCATGAGCCAAGTTTTGGAAAATTTCGATTTATTCTTGTGACCATAGATACATGCTCAGGCATGATTTTTGCTTCCTTACATGCTGGAGAAAAAGTTAAAGATGTTACATCTCATTGTCTGCAAGCTTTTGCTGCATTGGGCATTCCCAAAATGCTTAAAACAGATAATGGCCCTGCATATATGTCCTCATCTTTCAAACAGTTTTGGCAAAATTCAATATATTCCACAAAACAGGTATCCCATATAATCCTCAAGGCCAAGGTAAAATTGAACGAGCTAATCGCACACTCAAAATAATGCTTTTGAAGCAAAAAGAAGGAAATTGGACAAATTCTAGGGACAGATTGGCTGTTGCCCTGTTTATCTTAAATTTTTAAACTTTGGATTCTAATGGATATTCAGCTGGAGACAGACACTAGAATCCACACCAACAACACAAACCTTTGGTTTACTGGAAGGACGTTCTTTCAGGCACATGGAAAGGCCCAGATCCAGTATTAATTTGGGGAGAGGATCTGTTTGTGGTTTTCCACAGCATGAATCCTCCCTAATATGGGTACCATCAAGATTCATAAAACAGGTTGTCGCTGACTGCAGCTATGGCCGCCTGCAGCAACAAAGCCGTGGAAATAAGTTCAGAGGCAGACTGGAAATGAACAGGCTCTTTATTCTGCTAGCTTCTCTCTCCAGCTCCAACAACTCCAACACGCAATCCACACTCCTCCAACCACCACAAAAATGGCGCTGACCCACAAAGGTCACCGAACGCGCAGGAGCCTCACGCAGCCCGATCCGCAATGTCCTGGGCTCAGTCTCATGAGATCATGGAAGGTGGTAATGCTTGAACATTTTTATGGCTCACAGCTAACCACAATCTTAGCTATCTCCTTAATTAGGGCTCCTACATTTCCCTCCTTTTGTTTTAAAAGAGGGGATGCTCTAGGACGTCCATGTGCAACCAACATTCTTACCTGTCATCGGATAGTCAAGGCTGTGCCCTTGACTCCTGTCTTAGGTTGATATATCAGCCACATGAGACTGTCCCATGTGACTGTGCCTGTCTTAGTTTGTCCCCCTCTGAGGATCTTACCCGTCATTGGCTAACCAGCCATCCAATCGAGCCCTTGACTAACAGCCGTCCAATCATGAGGAGATGCTGCGGCTTTAAGGTGACAAGCCTTCTGCTGACGAGTCAAGTTTCATAGCATATCAAATTCTTTTTCTTTTTCTTTTTTTTTTTTTTTTTTTTTTTTTTTGTGGTACCGGGGATTGAACTCAGGGGCACTCGTGCACTGGGTCACATCCCCAGCCCTTTTTTTATTTTACTAGAGACAGGGTCTCACTGAGTTGCTAAGTGCCTCGCCATTGCTGAGGCTGGCTTTGAACTCTCGATCCTCCTGCCTCAGCCTCCCAAAGTGCTGGGATTACAGGTGTGCACCACTGTGCCCGGTGCATATCAAATTCTTTAAACAAATCAGCTGCCCTACGTTCCATCAAGTAACGCACTGAGTTCTCTAGACAAATACCCACAAGGCATTGTCCTGTAATGTCCCAAACAATGAAAGATCATAATGTCCACTTGTTATAACACATTGATCTAGGAGGCCCCATGCATGCAGAGAAGAGGCCACACTGCTGGTGAGGTTGTTTGATGCTTGAGCAGCAAGGATGCTTGCAGCAACCGCAATCCCTGCAGCTGTAGCAGCAGCCATCTTTTTTATGTCTAGACAATGCCATCGGCAAACCTTCAGGGCCTGCTACCTAGAAGCTCAAGCATCAATTATTAAAGGAAAGGCAGTGCTATTCCAGCACTGAGTCAAGAAACAAGTTGCAAACTAAAAAATAGAATTATTAGATTAAAAGATTAAAGTTGATTTCTGCTCACACACATTGCTGCTTGAGCTCCCACAAACATAATCTGGAAAAATATCATATTCAGAACAAAACAAAAAAAGACTGAGGGTATTTACTGCATTAAGGATAGATTAGCTGGGTGCGGTGGCGCATGCCTATAATCCCAGCACTTTGGGAGGCTGAGTCAGGAGGATCGCGAGTTCAAAGCCAGCCTCAGCAATGGCGAGGCACTTAGCAACTTGGTGAGACCCTGTCTCTAAATAAAATACAAAAAAGTGTTGGGGATGTGGCCTAGTGGTCGAGTGCCCCTGAGTTCAATCCCTGGTACCAAAAAAAAAAAAAAAAAAAAAAGGATAGATTAAAGAAAAGCTAAAGGCAATTTGGAAAATCAATTTGTTAGCTGGAACCCTCGAGTCTCTGTAACCTTCCATGAAATTATCTGTTGAAATAACTCAAATTAATCAGCTATAAAACAAATAAAGTTAATTACAAATAAACATTCCTATGTCAAAACACCAAAATATCAGGTTATACAGGACTAGTCATATTCTTCACTAAAGAGAAGTCCCTGGGACACCTATAAATGAAAATTGAAGGTACCTTCACTTATTAAATTATTTACCCAAATTGAGTACTCTTTAACTTAATGAATTAAAGTTATTTATATTTTATAAGCACTTTGTTGTTTGTGACGTCACACTGGACAGACCCACAAACCTACAAACATATATTTGTGACATCACATTTACATGAAATTTAGACAAATGCACAGACATAAAGACATATATTTTAAAAAATTACAATTGTGTGCACACTAAAGAGAGATCTCCTTGTCCTGGCCGGGAGGAATGACACTTAAGTTGTGAAATATTTTGAAGGACTCTTTTAAGGGAATCATTCCATACCTTCATCTTGGTTCTCTTGATTTTGTACTTTTTTTATTAATCTTGATTCCTCAACAACTTCATCTTGATCCTTTTGATGTGGTACCTGCTTTATTAATCTAAATGGTATCCATATTGGAGAGGATTCATGCTTTGGAAAAACAAACAGATCCTCTCCCCCAAATTAATACTGGATCTGGACCCTTCCATGTACGCAAAAGAACATCCTTCCAGTAAATCAAAGGTTTATGTTGTTGGTGTGGGTTCCAATGTCTGTCTCCAGCCGAATAACCATTAGAGTCTAAAGTTAAAAAATTTAAGGTAAACAGGGCAACTGCCAATCTGTCCCTAGGATTTTTCCAATTTCCTACTTTTTGTTTTAATAATATAATTTTCAGTGTGCAGTTTGCTCAGGTACCAAATCAAAAGGACCAAGATGAAGTTGTTGAGGAATCAAGATTAATAAAACAAGTGCAAAATCAAGAGGGCCAAGATGAAGTTATGGAATGATTCCCTTAAAAGAGTCCTTCAATAAATTCACAACTTAAGCCTCATTCCTCCCGGCCAGGATGAGAAGATCTCTTTTTAGTGTGCACACAATTGTATTTTTTTCTTTTTATATATGTCTTTATGTCTGTGCACTTGTCTAGATTTCATGTAAATGTGAAGTCACAAATATATGTTTGTATGTTTGTGTGTATGTCCAGTGTGATGTCACAAATATCAAAGCACTTATGAGAATTAATATTATAAAAAATATATATATAAACATATATATATCCAAATAACTTTAATTCATTTAAGTTTAGAGTATTCTTATTGGGTAACAATTTAAAAGTATAGGTACCTTCAATTTTGATTTATAGGTGTCTCTGGGACTTCTTTTCAGCTACAAATATGACTACTACTGTATAACCTGATATTTTGGTATTTGACATGGGATTGATTATTTGTAATTAACTTTATTTGTTTAATAGCTGATTAATTTGAATTATTTCTACAGGTATATTCATAGAAGGTTGCTGTGTATGCAGAGACTTGGGGGTTCCAGGTAACAAATTATTTTTCCAAAGTGTTCGTAGTTTTTCTCTAATTTATCTTTAATGTAGTGTTTTGTCAGTTTAATACCCTCAGTCTTTCTTTCATCAGTTCTGAATGTGATATTTTGCCAGCTTATGTTTGTGGAAGCTCAAGCAGCAAATGTGTGAGCAGAGATCAACTTTAATTACCTGATCTAATAATTCTATTTTTTAGTTTGATAACTCGCTTCTTGACTCAGTGCTGGAATGGCACTGCCTTTCCTCTAATGATTGATGCTTGAGTTTCTAGGTAGCAGACCCTGAAGATTTGCCGGTGGCATTGTATGGACATAAAAAAGATGGCTGCTGCTACAGCTGCAAGGATTGTGGTCGCTACAAGCATCTCTGCTTCTCAAGCATCAAACAACCTCACCAGCAGTGTGGCCTCTGCTCTGCATGCATGGGGCCTCCTAGATCAACATGTCATAACAAGCAGACATTTTGATCTTTCATTGGTTGGGACATTATGGGACAATGCCTTGCGGGTATTTGTCTAGAGAACTCAGTGCATTACTTGATGGAACTTAGGGCAGCTGATTTGTTTAAAGAACTTGATAAGCTATGGAAATTGGCTCGTTGGCAGAAGGCTTGCCACCTTAAAACTGCAGCATCTCCTCACGATTGGACGGCTGTTAGTCAACACACACAGTCGATGCTGAAGGGCTCAATTGGACAGGTGGTAGACAATGACGGGTAAGATCCCCAGAGGGGGACAATCTAAGACAGGCACAGTCGATCCAGATGAGGTCGTCACCCATCCACAGGACAGTCTCATGGGGCCGACATATCAACCTAAGACAGGAGTCAAGGGCACAGCCTTGATTATCGATGACAGGTAAGAATGTTGGTTGCACATGGGACGCCCTAGAGCATTCCCTATTTTAAAAACAAAAGGAAGGAAATGTAAGAGACCTAATTGAGGATAGCTAAGATGGCGGTTAGCTGAGAGCCATAAAAGGTGTTCAAGTATTTTCACCTGATATTCATACATTTATCTAAGAATCTTTTTATGCCCGTGAACGTTGTGTGACGCACCTGTATGCTCGAGCTGTTAGCACTTGTCCTTGTTAAGGCAAAAAGTATTTAACTGGGTGAGGTGAGTTAGAGGGGTGGTTGGAGTTGGAAAGGTTGTTGGAGCCAGAGAGAGAGAAGTTAGAAGAAAGAAGAATAAAAGAACTTTTTCATTTCCAGTCTGCCTCCGAATTTTCTCCCGCGGTATCGTTGCTGCAAGCAGCAATTGCTGCAGGTGGTGACACGCACTCAAATATTTATTTGGTTCTTAGGTATCAGACGGTAATCAAGATACCCAGTGACATGATGCTAAGCAGCTCCTGCTATCACAGCATCTCGGCCAATTGAAAGAGTTCATTGTCAAACGCAGTGCATCATTCCCAGACTGTAGGGCATGAAAGTGAAGGGTATGGAAAGCACCTTGGATTACTCCCAGTTGCACCTCTAGACAATTACTACCCTTTTAGTTACATTGTGCCTTTCAGGATGCATCAAGGAGAGAGTCCAGTTGTCCATTCATGTGTCTTGAGCATCTTTCCAACGTTTGACAACTTTTTCTCTTAACAGGAAAAGAAGGCCTCTGTTTTAGATGGTTTGAGTGTGTAAGTAACAGGAAATGTTTTCATAATACCTCTTGCTACTCATATTTGAATAGATCAAATCAAATAGACATGTGTAAAAAAAGGTGCACAAATATGATCAGAATTTGTAAAGATGAGTCCCACGTGAATTACATTTGAGAAAACACTGAACTATTAAATCTCTCTATTAGTCCCATTTTACAGTTGAGGAAACAGAGTCTCTTTGTGGAAGGGAAGAATAGAATATAGGGAGCTTTCTTCTAAATATTCAGCCACGCATACCCAAGAATCTTCTTTGTGGTGGACTTAGAACCATGTAAAACAATGATTGCTCCACAACTACCTCTGCAGAACATGTGGGTGTATGTGTGTGTAAGGTTGTGGAACCACAGGCCTTTCCAGATGAGTGACACAGAGAGCCCATCCCTCCAGGAGAGCCTGCAGAATGACCAATGGATGTATGGGGTGGGTGGATGGGTACCAGTATCTCTGCAGAAGCAAGGGTGGAATCTGCTGGGTCTTCTGCTCCCCTTCTCCCCCTGCGAATCCTCAAAGGTCCTTCCACTGTCCTTACCCCCTGGGGAGAAGCACCAAGGTGCTCATCTTTTTAAAGCAAACCTGAACCGAAGACTGGGTAGTAGGGGCTAGGCTTGGATCTGAGGGATGCAGGCTGTGGTCCCAGCGCCACAGCCCTGAGGCTAACATTTTGCTGAGAGGCGGGCAGCCTCAGGGGTGCAAATATGTAAAGAGGCTGGTGGCGCAAGGAGGGGTCTGTGCGTGGTGCAAATGAGAGAGGCGGAGCCCGAGGAGGGTTCTGCCACCCTCCCCTCCCAGCTGGGGACAGCAGTGCCAAGTGCAGCTGGACCAGTGGCAGCAGCTCAGCAAGTGACAGCCCAGCTTCACACGCAGAAGGGACCGCTGCCAGAGCTGGAGCAGGGGAAGCACCTGCGGCCCCTGCAGGCAGTGTCCGCCGCCTCCCGCGCCTTCGGGGCCCCGCATCTCGAGGTCCCGTGGTCCTAGGGCCGGCACCTCTTGGACTCCCGCTCCCCACGGGAAAGATGGCTGACCCTGCTGTGGGGCCGCCAACGAATGATGGGCGAAGAGAGCATCGTGCGATTCGCTGCAAAGGCGCCCTCTGGCAAAAGACCATACAGGAGGTGAAGAACCACAAACTCACCTCCCGCATCTTCAAGCAGCCCACCTCCTGCAGCCACTGCACCCACTTCATCTGCTGGGAGCGCGCCGGCACAGGGCACCTTCCGCGGAACCCTGAGGGCAGTGGGCGCGCGTCGACCCCCTCTCTGAGCCCTCCATGCTCCTGAGGGAGAAGCCACGACATCCCCTCGTCCCAGGCTCTCCCATGGTCCATTCTTTCCCGAACTCCCTGATGGACAGTCCCGCAGGTGCCCTGTCCTCTGGTCCCAAACTGTTGGATGGGAGGCACTTCCTGCCCTCTCTTGCCCCCAGTCGCCTCCAGAGCACCTAAGGGGAGCATCGTGGGCGCTTTTTCTCCACTGACCCCAAGCCCGGAGTGTCTGTCCCACCTGCACAGGGCAGCCCCTCGGGTGCTCTCTCTCCTGGGGTTCCTACCTCTCTGCCTTCTAGGCGCCCTAGCCCCACCCCTTCTTTCCCAGGCAGCACGCCCAGTGGGTGTCCTCTCTCTATCTCCCTGCTGGCATGGGACATCCTTTCCTCTTCTGTCTCCGGAGCAGTTCCCTGTGTTATCTCTTATTGCCTCCTCAAGGGCCTGGGCTCCCTTTCACTGATCAGTCCTCCCCATCACATCACTGTGGTGGTGTAGGGGGGAGGGTGTTGCTTACTTTTCCCTGTCCCTTCAGACCTGGGACGTCCTTTTCACCTTCCCAGTCCCCAGGGAAACACCGCCATGCTTCAGGGTCCCTGTCCTCCTTCCTCTGCATGGGTCTCTATTTCTTCTCTTTCCCTGAGGGCAGTAGGGGAATCTCTACAGGCAGGTTTCTTGCCTGCTTTCTGCCACCACTACTATGGAAAGGCTCATGCCCCACCCACGCCCCTATTCTGCCACCTGGTGGTCGCAGTCCCCTCTCTCCTGCTCAGGTGCTGGAAGGTGCAGGTCACAGCCAAGTTCCCACCTACACCCACCTCCCCAAGGCAGAAGTCTCTTGGGCACCCCCTGTGGCTGGAGATTGCACCTGGCGCAGAGGGCAGAGGAAGCAGGTGACTGTGGGAGAACTAGCTGGAGGCTGGGCCCCTCTGGCTCACATGCCTCCTTCAGCCTTTGCAGGAGCTTCGGGAAGCAGGGATTCCAGTGTCAAGGTAGGCTCCAGAGCTTTGGGGATGTAGTTTGTGGGAAGAGAGGGTGAAAAAGACTTTACAGAAGTTGGTAGAGTGAAAGGAATCCCGACTGTAAGAGTGACCTCCCAGGCTAGGAATTCTTCACCACAAAAGGGTCCTTTTAGGGGGTGTATGTGTATGGAACAGTGATGCTCCATCCAGGAAAGGCCACGAGGAGCTGGAGGCCCTAAAAGTCGAGGAAATGCATCCATTCTTGTCCCTTCCCAGTAACGGCAGCATGGAAAGGGGTCTCCTAAATCTATCTCGGCATGACTCAACCTGCTTGAGCCTCCAGACACCCTTAGGAGGACCCTTTCTTGCGCCTTTTCCTGCTCATTGCCCTTCCTCATCGCACAGTGAAGTTTTGCTTCTTTTCCTGCTTTGCAGAGGTCTCCCCAGGTGGCTGCCTCCTCTGCAGAAGGTGTCTCCCCTAGAAAAGCAACTGTGGTATCCCCTGGGCTGCCGCCTCCTCTGAAAGATGGGGTGCCTCTCAGATCCTGGTTTAAATTGTCCTTTGTATCTTCTGGGTAGAATCAAGGAAAGCACCAGGAGACTGGTTACCTGGTCCTTGCATTTGGTTTGAGACCCTTGACTATAGCCAGGCATGCCCGACCTATTTTGATAAGGTGTAAAGTGACCTCGGTGGTCTCTGGGTTTGCAAATGGGCTCCTCAAAGCCATGGCATCTAAGGACTTGTTGATTCCCTAGGATAGCTTAAACATTGTTTGAATTAGATATCAGCATTTTAGAACTGGGAGGTTTCACATACATCTGAATTTCCAAATTCTACTTTGCTGAGACATAGTCTCCCTTGGATGTTAGGGCAATCATTTGGAACTGAGAGCAGCTGTTTTATAAACTGTACACACATGTTCACCTATTGTCCCAGTCCATTCCCACCTGGCCTGCTTCATTCCTTTTTTGCCCTGAAATTTGGAAACTCTTGTCTGAAAAATTTGTTTGTTCCCCCTCCAACCCCACTTTTACACCAGAACGATTGAGTTTGGTAAAAAATGGCACATTTTTACTCTGTGACTTGGGGTCAATTGACCACCCTGGTGCACTGGGTTTAGACCAGGAGAAGAAAGCATGTGAGAGATGGGAGGTCTGAAATATGACTTGGCACTCACCAAGGTTTGGTGGTTGCCTTGAATCTCCAGGGAAAAGCAAAGAGATCCCTGGTGAGTAGAGGTGGCATTCGAGTTGTGTATACAATGCTAGTCTGGAGCAGGGCACTGCTATCCTCTGAGATTCTCTAGTTTCTCAAAATGCTATCTTAAATGTGACAAACTTCTCTGTTTTTAAGTGCATAATTGGGTTCACAAGAAAATGAGGAGATTATCAAGGGTGACAAATGAAAGGAAAACTAAATCCAAGCTGTGAGATTGCAGAGGTGGATGCTGTCTTCATAACAGAGAGGTCTAGAACCTGATTCTCAGAGTGGGCCAGGAGAGAAAACCTTGGACCCATGATGCAGAAAGATGCTGCAATAACCCTCAAAGGGTTTCTTTAGGCAAAGGGTGATGTAGAACAAATACAAGGAAGCATTTATTTAATGTAGAGCAAACTCAGACACCTAAACCTGGGGGAGAAGTTTAATGCTCCAAGACAAAAATGGAAGAATTCTGGAGAAAATGGCCTCAACAGATTG
This sequence comes from Tamias sibiricus, assembly GCA_025594165.1. Classification (NCBI taxonomy): domain Eukaryota; kingdom Metazoa; phylum Chordata; class Mammalia; order Rodentia; family Sciuridae; genus Tamias; species Tamias sibiricus. Next base: position 25,101,560 of record CM046674.1, read on the forward strand.
CAGACGTCCATGCCCTCCTCACTGGCTGTACCTGGGATTGGACCATTCTCACCAAGTGCTTTTCATTGGACAGGGATTCTGGTCCTGCCTCTTAAGTCTGAGCCCAGTGAGCCTTCTTTCCAAGTGACAGTAGATGATACCCAATCCAGGAACAAATGAGGAAAAAAAACGATAGATTCTTTAAGGTTAGTTTTCCTCACAAGAAGGATCAAGCCCACCAATAGGACATTTGCATTTAACCCTGTGAATAAGGTCAAATCAAAGTATGGATTATACTTGTCTGTATATTATTCATGAATGGAAATAATGTATTGACAATGTAAAATTTCATTTAAGTTCTCTGTCCTCCTTTCTTCAGCGGAGTGAGTTTTTACTGGGAAGACACCTCTAAATAAGCAATTTACAATTAAAATAATATGTGGGCACACGTGTAATTTAGATTTTTCTAGTATTCACATTAAAAAAAATATAAAGAGATGAAATTGATTGCAATGATATAAGCCAATATATCCAGAATATTATCATTGTTTGGCCAATATGATATTACTAGTGAAATATATGTATCTATATAAAATTATATAAATTTTTTTCATGTATATTTGGAACTACATCCCAAAACTCACTGTATATAAAGCCTCCAGTGTCACGGCAGCCACAATCCGTATTTGAGAGATATGGCTCCCCTGACCTCAGGCAGGTACAGGGCCTGATCCTTTCCTTTATAGGCTAGAGGTGAGGGATGTAGTTTCTTATAAATATTTTTCCTTAGGCCCAAAGATTGGAAGAGACGTTGTCATGAGTGAGAACAGGAACCTTTAACCAGGAAGTGTCCCAAAGTAGATCAGTCTTCCCACTTGATATTGGTCACAAGTCCTCTTCCATTGCAGATATCACACAGGAAACACAGAAAGATGGGATTCCAGATGGAGGATATATAACTTCAGATTTGTCCACAGCACTGACTCTTTTGTTTAAATACACGAAATGCAAACATCTTATTTGGCAATTTGGCCTTAGACCAAATGGTCAGGTATAATATCTATTTCCTCCCACACCTATGAAGCAGATAGACACAGGATGAACTATATCTCATTCCAAAGCCAAAATACCTCCACCAGAATAAAAGGCTAATGCAACATTTCTTATTCTCTTCTGACTTGGAAAGTGAAAATTATTCAAAAAAGCAGGAATTGTGGTGTGTGTGTGTGTAGAATATGCTACTATATATTACATATTTTAACACAAGCAGAATCTTTACTTAAGTGCTCTTGATTTGAGAGGAGTTAAGTCCTCATCCCCTCAGACTGAGCCTAGTGAGTTTTCTGAGTGAAAGATGATATGAAAGGCAGAAATGAATGAAGTAAGAATTACAAGTGTTTGTGGTAGCTTTTTTTGTCTTGGAGATGATGGGGGTTGAAATACAGAGTGTCAGGCCACAGCTAATTGAAAGAAAGGTTTCCTGGTAACATTGACATCCATCCTATGCAGGAGGACATTTGCATTTTTCATTGCATGTAAGTTTATTGCAATTTATGGAATATGTATGTCTGTATTTTATCCATGAATGGAAATAATATAATGACAATTACTGTAAAACTTCATTGAACTTTTGTGCTCTCTGGTCTTGTAAGGAGATAGATTGTGCTTTGAACTGGGAAACAACCCCATAAAGAGCAATCTCCAATGAGAATAGTACTTGAAGCATGAGGGTAATTTAAAATTTTTTGAAATTGAAATTAAAACATAAAGGACACAAATAAAACAGATTTTAATGACATAACACAATATACCCAAAATATTATCATTAACTGATCAATAGAGAATTACTAAAGCGGTATAGGTATTTGGGGTGCTACACACTAAAAACTGACTCTCTATTTCAATCTTCTAGCATATCTCAATTCACAGCACCAACATTTCAGATTTGAGAGCTTTATCTCTACTAATCTCACAAAGACGAAGGTTTCAAACCCTCATATTTTTTGGTAAAGGTGAAGGATAGTGTACCTTACCAATATTTCCTCTCAGTTACAAAGAACTCTGGAGATACTGCCTTAAGTGAGAGCAGGGAGCTCCAATGAGGAAGTATTCAGAAGTAGACCAGTATTTTCCACCTAATGGTGGCCACAGGTACATTTTCATTCCAGGCATCAGTCAGCAAACAAAAGAAGATTAAGTCCCAGGACATAGGGTCTTGTGTCTTCAGATCTATCCACAGATTTGATTCTATTGCTTAAATGCATTAAAGGCAAACTTCTTAATTTACAGTTTGAATTTAGACCTAATGACAAGGCCATGTTGTTTTTTCTCCTATGACAAAAGCCCCACAATTAATAAGGTGCTGAGCAGGGAACTATATTCAGTTGTGTCTCATTGGAAAGACAAAACAAGTCTAGGAGACCAAATGACCCATGCAACATTTTTTAGTATTTTAAGACTTGGTTAGTTACACTTATTCAAAAAAGTAGGGTTTGTGTTTATATATGTTACATAGTAAAACACAAAGAAAACTTTCTTTTATATCTCAGTGGTAATGAGACGCCCACTTCATGACCCAGGGAAGTCTTAATTCAGTTTATAACAAGAACCAAAATACAAGTCAGAAGTAACCTTAATCCTTCATTACAAATCATAATGATAGATTAAGTTACATCAGGTTTCTACATAGTTTTGTAAGCAGGTGAACATGGGTTATAGAGGCATAGAACAGAGAATTTCTTTCTTGTGACACAGATTAAGGGGAAGAAAATGAGAAGCATATAATTAGTTGAGCACCTTAAATCACCAGATAATTGGAATCTAAAACTCTGACAAGGAAGACTCATCCTTTTTAATTTGGGCATTTGGATGACATGTGTGAGTATAGTGAAAATGTTATCACAAGCTTTTCAATTAAAATTAATATAAATGGCAGATAATGGTTAAACAATATCTGTACTGTGTCTTCCAGGTGTCTGTCAGCTTTAGAGCCACAGCACATATTTGTATTTATAGTCAGTATGAAAAATATTATCCAACTGGGTCCTCTAAAATCATCCCTTTGGTAGAGATGAAAAAATACGGGTTTCTGAATGTGAAATGGCAACTCAGCAGCATACCAAGAAGTAACCACAAACAGAATTATATAAATTTTTATCTAAACTCCTAAAGTCAAAATTGCTCCTGATATAGTGCATGTACGTCTGAGAAAATGTAATTTTCTCACCATTATGAAGCAAGTTCCTAGAGAAGACATCCCAGGAGGACCCTGTAATTTAAGCAACACAACTGTTTTTTTATCCTATATGTTATAGGAAGCCTTCTAAAATAGCTATGTTAACTACAGTTCATAAATAGGGATAATTATGTATTAACAAACTTGCATTAATTTAAATAGTATTTTCTATCAGCAAATATATGTTTCAGTCATAAAATCCCTGTTTACTTTGAGGTATTACAAATGCTTCTATATTAAATAAAGTAGCATGGGTCTTCATTTTCTCTTGAGAGGTAATCCCTGATGGTACCCTTAAGGGAGAATTATTAGATCATTTTATATCTGGTTTAAAATTTTTCCTTTAATCTCTGCACTTGTACAGTTTCCTTTATGGGTTTATTTTTAGTCTTATTTTTAGCATAGGGCAGATCTTTTTACTGCACTTTCAATAAGCACAATGTTTATCACCATGCCAGTGGGATCCATTATGCATATTTTCAAATTTCTCCTGTTAAGAGAAATTAGAAATACATTGTTGGTTTACTATTTACTCAAATCTTTCCTCAGACACTTCTCAAAATTATTCCAAGTCCTTCCTAGAGGCATCAAGATCATAACACCCATTGGTAAGATTACTAATTGGACACAAATCCAATTTTTTAAAAAAGTGTTTCTGTCCAAACTCTGAAGGAATACAAACTTTTCAAGGAGCCATGTGCTCTAGTGGAAGTGTTTTGGCTTTGGAGTCAGACTGGGTTGATCCAGAATCCCAGACAAGCTGCTTAGTTGTTGTGAGGTTTTCAAAATATTTCTTTACACTGAACAGATGTGTTTAAAACTCATCAATAATAAAATGTGATGTGATAATGAGTGCCAAAATATCAACAATTCTTCATCCTTCCTTGAATCCATGAGTTTTATACTTTACTTTGACTCCTGCTACTGTTGAATGCCAAATGTGTCTCCCAATGCTTGGATTTGGATTGTCCTTGTTATGGCTTTTATAAAACTGTTAGTAAGGTCAGGCATTGTTGTGCACACCTCTAATCCCAGTGGCTTGAGAGACTGAGGTAGGAGGATTCCAAGTTCAAAGCTAATACTGAAATTTAGTGAGGCCTTAAGCAACTTGAGACAGTCTCTCTCTCAAAAACATAATCTGTTTATGTAGTTTAATGGTAAAGTTATTCTGGGTTCAATATCTTGTACTACAAAGAAAAAATTAAAAAGACTATGACTGTGAACGACTATTAGTCTTGTACATAGACCTAGAACCCATTAAATTGGCTAAGTGCAAAAGTGCACTTCTGTGGGATGGAATTGTGGGTCAGCAGTAGAGAGCTTGCCTAGCATGTGTGTGGCCTGGGTTTGATCCTTCACACCATGTAAAAATAAATAACGGTATTGTGCAAAAAACTAACTAACTAACTAACTAACTAACTAACTAATTATATATATGGGTTTTTTTTTTTTTTTTTTTTTTTTTTTTGGTACCAGGGATTGAACTCAGCGGCACTAGACCACTGGGCCACATCCCCAGCCCTTTTTTTTTTTTTGTATTTTATTAGAGACAGGGTCTCACTGAGTTGCTAAGTGCCTCACCATTGCTGAGGCTGGCTTTGAACTCGCGATCCTCCTGACTCAGCCTCCCAAAGTGCTGGGATTACAGGCGTGTGCCACCGCGCCCGGCTTGTTGTTGTTTTTTAGTGTATGCCTGTAACCCAAGATGTTCTCAGAGCTGAGGCTGGAAGACAGCAAGCTTCAGGCCAACTTCATAAACTCGTGGAGACTGTGTCAAAATTCAAAAAATAAATAAATAATAAAAATTCTGGGAGCCGGGCGCGGTGGCGCACGCCTGTAATCCCAGCACTTTGGGAGGCTGAGGCAGGAGGATCGCGAGTTCAAAGCCAGCCTCACCAATGGCAAGGCACTTAGCAACTCAGTGAGACCCTGTCTCTAATAAAATACAAAAAAGGGCTGGGGATGTGGCCCAGTGGTCGAGTGCCCCTGAGTTCAATCCCCGGTACCACAAAAAAAAAAAAAAAAAAAAAAAAAAAAAAAAAAATTCTGGGATATAGATCAGTGGTAAAACACCTCTGAGTTCAATCCCTAGAAACACACCCATACACCCCACACACATAGAGTTCTTCAATATTTTTGCTTTGCTTTCAGAACCCCCCATTCCCTTGAAAATAAACCCACATTAGGCTACTGGAAGATGAGATAATCTGTGTAGAATAAAGAGGCCCCAAACAAGAGCTAACCCTCTGAAGCACAGCAATCTCATCAATCATCAGCTAACCACATGCAGCAGAAGCACCCCAGCTGAGTCCAGCCTAAACTAATGACCACCCAAGGATGAGCAAATAAGCTTTAGAGTGACTTATTGTCCAGTGAAAGATAACTTATATACCTTTTATATACTGTTTCCCAGGGGAGAGGCATTTCTTACACGATATGGTGTCTCAAGTAAAATGAAGTCTCTTTGGTCATTGTTTATATAGCCTGGCCCATAAAAATAGAAGCAGGATGCCAAGATTCAATCACACATGTTGTACAGAATTAAACAACAACAACAACAAAAAGCAGATGCTCTGCAGGTGCTGATTATCTCTTCTCCTAATTTCAGTAAAAGTTTGGATCTATGCATATGATAGGTACTAATTCTCATTGTATCACATGGCATCACATTAGGTCCAAGACCAAATTAAAAAGTAAGAGGTTTGCCTTTAATTTATTTATATCCTAATATATACACTGTTGAGAGATTTGAAGTGAGGGAGCCTCCCACCTCCCGGACTCCAGATTTCTTTATATGCTGACATCTGGAATTGCATGGATCTCTGACCTGCATCCACTCAGAAAAAGTGGTCCATTTTTGGACACTTATTGGTTGAAACTTTCTCCATTTTGTCCCTGAGGAGATACATTAATTAAAAAGTATATTCACTCACCTCTGGCATAAAAAGAAGAGTGCCAGGACTTTCACCTCCGTAAGATCAGGGAAGCCAGAGCTCTCAAATTTTGAATGTGACTTCTGTGAACAGAGATGCATTGGAAGCTTAAAATAGAGAGTGTAGTTATGAAGCCAGAATTAGACAAGCAGTCAGTATACATAGGTAAATCTAGTCAGGTCCAATCAATGAGGCAAAATATGAGTGGGTCCCAGGAAGTTGGAGACTGTGCACTGAGGGATTGAAATGTTAATTCCTTCAGAGCTCTCCCCTAACCTTTTCAAGAACCTGCCCCTGCTCCAACCTGTTGCTAAGGTAACCTGTCCCAGGAATTGCCTCTTTTTACAGGAAGCAATAGAGTTGTTAGTTAATGTGTCCTGTGCTGATCTATTTTGCCGTTCCCCCTTCATGCAACCTGTATTTCACATTTGGCCATCCCATGGAGCATTGAGCATCCCAGGGGACCTAGTCATGTATGCAGGAAGGAGAGAAATTAAGGGAAGAGGGCAGGAGAATAAAGGAAGCCTAGCACATATAAAAAGGGTAGAACACCTTGCTTCTTGATACACTGGGACACCAGCTATGGCCCCCTTCTCCCTCCCAGAAGAAATTTGTTACCCCATTTGAAATAAAATCTGCTTCATGTGCTTGCCTCAGCGTGCTTCTGTAAATTTCAAACTTCAACATGTGAAGGAGTGTTATGCCAGAGAACCGACCCCAAAGACCACCAAGGAATCCGGAGTGTATGTAAAAACAAAGAGCCTTTATTCAGGCTTAAGCTTGGGCTCTCAGACCTCACCAAGGTAATAGATCTGTACTGAGAGCCCTGAACTCAGTAGGGGTGAGCCTTTTATTGGGGTATCTTGTCACATTGTAATTGGCCAAGGGAGCCCATGTGCGCCAAGCATTTTTCAAATTGTGGAATAACTAAGGGGGTTTTCATTGGTGGAGGTTGTCTTCAGTACAATGGAATGTGTTGACTGTGACCCAAGCTCCTGCTTTTATCTTATATTGTAGGCAGGTGGCTTAACATGCCTGGACTTGTTCTCTCTTTGCCCCTCCCTCTGTGACCAGAGACTTGCTGAGAAATGGAGGCAGCTAATTATAAAATGGAGTCACAGCAGTTTGTCTCTTGAAGGGTAGATGAACACACACTGGAATCACGGGCAGAAAAGGGGGGGTTATTAATTAGCCGAGGGGACATGTGGGGGGGGTAGGGAGAACTGGTGAGAGAAAAACAGGTACCAGGAAGAGAAGAAGAAAGAAGAAGAAGGGGCGTGTTTCAGTCTGGAGAGTGCTTAAGTAGTGAACCAGTGGACTGAGGGACCCCCCAGAGGGAACCCCAGTTCCATAGGCTGCCAGGGTCAAAAAAAAAAAAAAAAAAAACCCCATATGTTGTAATTAGCTCAGTAAGGCACCTGGGGTGTGGCCAGCAGCTTGGCCAGCCTGAGTCATGGCCAGCAGCATGGCTGGCCTGAGGTCCTTGATAGTCTTAAGGTGCCTGGGGGAGTGTGGCTAGTTGAGCTACCTGGGAGGTGTGTCTTCCCTGCCCGGAATCTAACAACTCTTATTATCTTAAAGCCAAGCATTTTACAGAAGCAAAAAGAAGCAGTTAAACTAAAAGGGGGGCTAAAAGGGGTTTCCACAGGAGCAGAACTCATCACCATTAATTAACTCGTGGGATCAGTTATACGTGTGTACATTTCATTAGTAATTTTATATTTGTCACACAATGATAATATTCTAGATGCATTGGGTTATTAATTTTCCCTTTCTACCTTAACTTTAATCTGCTTATTAGAAAATTAAAAATTACCCCATGCCTCACAATTTGTATGTATTGGACTTTGCTGTCTTATGGAATTCTTTTTTTAAAAAAATATTTTATTTATTTGTTTTAGTTGTACATGAAAGATGAAAAATGTGAACACTTGTGTAAACATAAGTCTTTCCCAGAACTGCCCTCAGTTTTTAAAAAAACAACAAAATATTCTTGTTCTTTATTTTGTCTATCTTGAAAAACCGGGTGACTGACTACCCATCCCCTAGCGGTCTGGCTGACACAAAACTCAAAAATAATGCTTTGAGCCAGGCATGGTGGCGCAAGCCTGTAATCCTAGCACTTGGGAGGCTGAGGCAGGAGGATCAAGAGTTCAAAGTCAGCCTCAGCAATGGTGAGGCACTTAGCAACTCAGTGAGACCCTGTCTCTAATAAAATACAAAAAAGGGCTGGGGATGTGGTCCAGTGCTTTGTATGTAACTTTATATGTTAACCAATCAGAAGAGTGCTGTAATACCCCCCTTAACTTGTATGTATTTCATTATAAAAACCCTGCTAAATCTGGGCTCGGGGCCTCTTAGCATCACTGGTTACCGAGTGCGCGGAGGACCAAGCTCGAACTTGCTAACAAATGACTCTTTGTTGCTTGCATTGACCATGGTCTCTGGTGGTCTTCTCGGGGGTCCCAAGCTGCAGGGCACAACATCTTGGGGGCTCGTCCAGGATCCCCCATACCCACCCAGACGCCTGATCATAGAGTCATTAAGCAACACCAAGGGCTGGTGAGTAAAGGCATTGCTACATTTTTCTGTTCTGTCTGGATTGCCTGCAGGTTCTAGTTCTGGGCTGATGGAGTCCTGGCCGACGTGCTATAGGACCCCCAGCAGGGTCCTGGGAGACGTCCCCCTGATCCATCTGGGCGACTGTTTGTTGCATCTGTGAGACCTCTTGAGGTCTGCTGGGCAAACTGACCTCGGGAATTTTCTTTGGTACCAGCTTTTGATTTTGCGCGCTGTTTGTCTGTTTGTGTTTTGTGTTGAATGGTCTTTCATTTTCATTTTTGTCTTGTCATTGTATCAGACTGTCACTGTTCTCTCTCACTCCTCTAAATCTTCCCCATTTTGGATTCCTGGCCACTAAAGAGATGGACCAGGTTCAGAGTACCCCCTTTTGTTTGACACCCCCCCCCATTTGCCCGGCACCCATCCTTCCTGAAGACCCAGGTTAGGCGGCGGCAGAGGAGAGAGAGGCTGCAGCAGCCAGAGACAAGGAGGGAAGGACTGGCTCAGGAGGCCCAGTGAGGAGAACCCAAGGTCGAGTCTAGCGGGCAGCCAGCCCCCATCAACCAGAGGCCCCAGACTCTACTATCCAGCTGTTGCTTTCCTTTAAATTGGTTAAAGAGCTAAAAACTGCAGTCAAAGATTTTGGCTTGACTTCCCCTTATACTTTACAAACTAATTGATTCTATTGCTGCAAAATAGATAACTCATAACTCTTTTTAATTGGCAACAAGGCTTAACCTTTTCTTTTCTTTTTTTTTTTTTTTTTTTTTGTGGTACTGGGGATTGAACTCAGGGGCACTCGACCACTGGGTCACATCCCCAGACCTTTTTTGTATTTTATTTAGAGACAGGGTCTCACTGAGTTGCTAAGTGCCTTGCCATTGCTGATGGCTGGCTTTGAACTAGCAATCCTCCTGCCTCAGCCTCCCAAAGTGCTGGGATTACAGGCGTGCGCCACCGCGCACGGCTAGGCTTAACCTTTTCTGTGTTGATAACAGTGAAACTTGATTTATGCTGCAGGTCTAACTCTCACTGCCAAAAGCTGCCCTAAGATAATGTACTCCAGCCCATATCCCAGGTATAACAACTGCTGTTGCTGCTGTTTTAAAGGGCCAACTTTACTTGCAATTTTTTTAAAAATGTGATTCAGCTCCTGTTCTTGATAAGTTTCATATTACAGTTTCTGAAAGATATTGCTTTTCTTGAGGGCAATTAGGGCATTTCAATCGTGCCTGCCAGGCTTCTATAAGATTTAAGAGCAATTAACAAAACTATTAATTTATTAAACTGCTTATTTATTGTTCCATTGTGCAGGCAAAATTGTTTCTAGAGATGGACAGATATAGGGATTAACACATAAAAGAAAGATATCAAAAGGTTATAGATATAAAAATCATATTTAATAAAAGGAAAAAAATGTTTTAAGAAAGTCTTTTATATGGTAAAATGGATGAAAAGGTTTATAATGAGACGTTAGACATAAAGTTTATGTTGGGAAATTAGATATAAGGTTTATGATAGGAAATTGGACATGGGGTTTATGATGGGGAATTAAATATAGGGTTTATAGAAAAGGTTGAAAAGTTTATAATAAGATTTAATAATAAGAGGGTCTCAGTAAGTGATAAGAAAATCTGAGTAAGTGATAAGAGGGTCTGAGCAAATGATAAAAAAGGTCTGAGTAAGTGATAAGAAGGTCTGAGTGAAATAATAAGAAAGTCTATGTAAATAAAAGATAAATTTCAAAAAGTTTGTGATTAAATTGGCAATAACTAACAAGCCTCTAGTAAAATAAAAAAGCCTTTTAACAAGTCAATAGAAAAAGCCTGATGTCCTTTTGACATCCAGTCGGTGGAGGCTATACTTATATTTTTCTACAGAAACTTCAACACCTCTATGGATCCCTGATCATCTTCTGAGACATCATAAATCAGCCCTGGCACAGACGGAGGTTTCAACACCAGCCATACCCGCGGAGGACACCCCGAACGCAGGAGCAAAACATAAACATCGACACTGCCTTCTTAAAATTATGTTCTGTTAATTGTCATAATTGTAACTAATTGTTTAGAAAGTACAGCCCCTATGCTAGAAATATTTGTTCTTAAGGTGATATTAGGCTCTGTTGCTGTTTCTTCTACTGCTCTAGTTAAGAAATTCATATAGCTAATCATGTCAATATCCCAGACAGAAAAAGTTGACTTTTATCAGACAGCCTGAATGGTGTGCAGAGAAAACAGTTTCAAGGAATCCATGAGAAATAAATATGGTACAGCTAATGGTGCTGAGGGCCCAATACCAGCCTGTCGGCCACTAACAACAAAAGTCAGAGCTATAGAGACCCAAGTTTGGCGCTCAAGATGTTCTTGGAAAGGGGGGAATGAAAGGTGAAAAATGCAAACACTTGTGTAAACATAAGTCTTTCCCAGAACTGCCCTCAGTTTTTAAAAACCAGAAAATATTCTTGTTCTTTATTTAATTTCTTGTCTATCTTGCAAAACTGGGTGACTGACTACCCTTCCCCTAGCGGTCAGGCTGACTCAAAACTCAAAAATAATGCTTTGTATGTAACTTTATATGTTAACCAATCAGAAGAATGCTGTAAAACCTCCCTTAACTTGTATGTATTTTATTATAAAAACCCTGCTAAATCTGGGCTCGGGGCCCCTTAGCATCATCAGTTACCGAGTGCGTAAAGGACCAAGCTCGAGCTTGCTAATAAATGACTCTTTGTTGCTTGCATTGACCATGGTCTCTGGTGGTCTTCTTGGGGGTCCCAAGCCACGGGACAACATACACAATGCCTTTATTTTTGCGTGGTGCAGAGGATGGAACCCAGGCCGTGCATGTGCAAGGCTAGTGCTCTACTGCTGAGCCACAACCCCAGTTCTTAGGGAATTCTTTCCCAGCTCAAAACTTAAGATGAGCTGGGCGCTGTGGCACACGCCTGCAATCCCAGTACATGAGAGGCTGAGGCAGGATGATAATACGTTCAACGCCAGCATCAACAATGGTGAGGCACTTAGCAACTCAGTGAGACCCTGTCTCTAATAAAAATACAAAAAAGGGCTGGGGATGTGGCCCAGTGGTGGAGTGCCCCTGAGTTAATACCTAGTACCAAAACAAAAAAAAAAAAAAAAAAAAAAAAAACCCAGAAACTTAAAATGTATTCTCATCAGATTTGAAAGTAGAAAAGTTGGATAAAATTATTTATTTATTTATTTATTTATACCAGAGATTGAACTCAGAGGCACTCGACCATTTGGCTACATCCCCAGCCCTTTTTCATGTTTTTATTAGAGACAGGGTCTCACTGTGTTGCTAATGCCTCGCCATTGCTGACGCTGGCTTTGAACTCGGGATCCTCTTCCCTCAGCCTTCCAAGTCCTGGGATTACAGGCGTGCAACACTGTGCCCGGCTGGATAAAATTCTTAATTAATTTTTATTATTTATGTTCATGAATAATATGTGCACATATATAATTCATAAGTTGATGTGACTGTTGTAGTGTGAACTGATCAATACAATCAATAAGTTATAGGTGTAATAAGAAAAGGCTACTTAAACTGGACTTAAACAGTCTCCACCTGATGGCCCATTAACCCACCCTAAAACCCATCTTCACCTGAGGGCTTGAGGGCATATTAACCCTGTGCTTTATAAACCCTGCCCTTGCTACGAGCAGGCGCCATTTTCTACCACCCTGCTTTGTGAGAGAAGTAGTTGGTGGCCCCCACTGGAATAAAGGCTTCATTGGCTATTACGTGAGTGGCTTGTGTGACTTTTTTCCTGCATATTGGGTACAACAAGACATTAGAAATAAATAACTAAGATATAAGAAATAAGATAATGTGGAATGATATGGATAAGTTAGTAGGCTAAAACAGTGATAGATAGATAGAGGGTCAAGGGGTTAACATAAGCATAGATAAGTAATTAATATGGCTGCATAAGGTTTAAATATAGTAGCAAAATGATCAATAAATGTGTGTGTATAGGCCCATAGGCTAACTATAGTATAAAGTAAGCATTAAGTGAGTTAATACTGGTTGTGTGAAGCTATTGCTGTGGCATCTTACACTGCTACATGGCCGATTTCTGAGAAAACAAATGAAAGCTGTTTTCCACTAAACCCAAAAAAAAGAATTGTTGCTCTGTACTTTGTACCTCGAAATGTACCCTACTCAGCATATGGTGGTTTTCATAACCTGAAGCTGTGGTCAACTGAGTCAACATCCTAACAGTTTTTTACTTTTTTTTTCTTCTGACACTTGATTGTTTGTTAACTGGAAAATTGCAGTCCTTCTGAGGGCTTGCAAGGTTTTTTCTTCTGTGATTGACTTGCTTACAATGACGCTGAAAGGTTGTGGTTCTCCTTCTTAAATTCCCAAGGAAAGCCAGGAAGTGCTGCTGTTCTCCCACAGAGCTTCAGTCTCTGCAGGTGGCAGCCTGGGCCAGGTAATAAAGCTCTCTCATTTGTTTTAAATTCAGACATGGAGAATTTTCTGAAGTGGCTCCTCATATAATGACGATTTATAAAAATCAAATACAAGTGTACTCCAGGCTGTGTTAGATCCTAGTACTGCAAGGGAACCCTGCCTTAAAACGGCTTTAACCTAAATAGGGCTCAGTTCCAGCACCTCAGAAAAAAAAAAAAAAAAAAAAAAAACAAAACAAACTCTGAAGCCATGAACTTGCCATTCAGACCTCATTCATTTCTGAGTTGGATTCTGTCTACTGTCACTCACACTGTAGGCTTAGTAGGCTCAGGCTCAGGGGGCAGAGTCTGAAGCATGATCCAATCATTGTGGCTTGGGTGAGAACGTCCAATTAAGGACACAGCCAGTGAAGAGGGGGCGGGCTTCCCTGATACAGTGTGGCTTCTGTCTTTGGAGTCCACCATTTTTTTTCTTTTGGTAGGGGGTTTGACCTCAGGGGCACTCAACCACTGGGCCACATCCCCAGTCCTTTTTTGTATTTTATTAGAGACAGGGTCTCACTGAGTTGCTAAGTGCCTCACCATTGCTGAGGCTGGCTTTGAACTCGCAATCCTTTTGCCTTAGCCTCCCACATGCTGGGATCACTGGTGTGCGCCACCATGCCCAGCTAGGAGTCTGCCATTCTTGGGATTCACCTCTAAATTTCCTATGCTTTTCTCAGTAGTTCCAGGTTGCTCTGCCATTCAAGTGCTGGAAGAACCCTAGTGAGTACACACCAGGTGCCCTGAAAGCCAGCAAATGGTGAGTGTGTGGTGGGTATCTTGCAATGGGGGATGCAGGCTGTTTTAACTGGCAGGACCTACCATGATACAAATTGTGCTTCAGAACTCTTTACAGTAGTCTGTAGAGTCTTCAGGCCTCAGTCTTTTTCAGGGGCAGTTTAACCCTATGTTTTTAACTTTTGTTACAGGGCTGGGACCTAATGGGAGAAGTGAGTTGGGAGGCCAAAAACAGTCAATATAGATAATTAATAATTGGGTTCCAAGGGGAAGATGTGGGCTGATAGGAAAGGAAAGGAAATCAAATGCTGCCTTTCTCCCCTCAGCCTCCCAAAGCCCTTTCCCCTTTTGTCCTAAACTGTTGCTAAGGTGACCTGCTTCAGGAATTGTTCCTGTCTGCAGGGAGTTATGCGAGTTGTTCATTGATACTTCCTGGGCTGTTACTTACTGCCTGGATCCCCCCCCCTTTGCCCGTTTTCTTCCCATTTTCTTGCTCACCCTGGCCTCTCTTTGGGGTCTTCTGGGAAACTAAGGTATCATGAAGACACACCTTAAAATCTTGATTCTTGAAATCAAGTCAGAATGATTGTAGGTATGTCACTCAGACTTAGAGGGGTAAGTTTTTAGAAGGGATAGAAAAAGGGGGAAAGGGACACTCTCAAAAGAGACTATCCTTTCAGAGACAAGAGGGCTGGTGTACTCATCCTTTACTCTGGTTCTATTGGACAGCTTAGGGAATTTTTCAGTCTCACCCAGGTTCCCCACTTGACTGTTTTTCTATGTATGAGGCCCGGTGTTTACCTGGCATTGACACATGATCTTGATAAGTTGTTTAGTGCCTCACTAAGTTGCTGAGGCTGCCTTAGAACTATGATTCTCCTGTTTCAACCTCCCAAGCCACAGGGATTACAGGCATGTGTGTCACTGTGCTCAGCCTGGCTTCTTGAATTTTGACTGTAAGATGATGATTTTCAAGTCCCTACAGTCTTAAAATCTCTAGGTTACTTTGGCCCTTGCTGATTGATTTTTTTTGGAACTTGTTTTTACAGTTAATATTTTTATCATAGGAAATAATATTTTTAATTTAAATATTTTAATTAAAAAGGTTTTTTTTTTTTTTTGTACTGGGAATTGAACTCAGAGGCACTCGACACTGGGCCACATCCCCAGCCTTTTTTCGTATTTTATTAGAGACAGTGTCTCACTGAGTTGCTAAATGCCTCCCCATTGCTTAAGCTGGCTTTGAACTCCCAATCCTTCTGCCTCAGCCTCCAAAGTGTTGGAATTACAGGCCTGTGCCACTGTGCCCTGCTATTTAAAATATTTTTAATGTATTATTTTTAAAAAATGCAAAAAATCATTTTTACCCCTTAGTTCAGGGATCTGGTTTTGAGAATCACAAACTCCCTTCCCCTTCAGAGTGACTTGTGTTTTTCTCATCTGCATTTGGGCCTAATTTTTTTCTGAAGATAACAGATAGTTTGCTGAAAAATGTAACATATCCTGTTGATTTAAACTAGGTAGAATTGCTAGTAAATTCAGTGTTTAAAAGTGAAAGCATGTGAGAATTAGCACAGTTGGCTAACTTAATAGAATTACTTACTTCACCTTTTGCTCCCACTACTGAAGTCTCTCTATCCCCTATCAAGTTGATTCCTCATCTTGGCTACCATGAATAGTTCAGTGTTAAAAATAAAAATGCAGCCATTTCTTTGATCTACAGATTCCAATTTATTTGAATGTAGGCCCCAAATTAGTATTACTGGATTATATGGTAATTATTTTCTATTTTGTTTAGATTAAAAAAAAATATTTGTTAAAGTGATTGTACTTAGTTTATATGTTCCCAAGTGTACAGGAGTTTCCTTTGTTTTCCATATTCATATAATATACTCTAGAGGAATAGTTTTTTTTACATTTTTAAAATAATTGTCATTCAAACAGCTGTACACAAATTGCAGGGATATGTTCCTTGGCGCATTAAATTCCTGATTTGTAAGCTGCCTGTCATGGCCAGCCACGGCGCCGCGGGAGGAAAACTCGGAGGCAGAGTAAAGCTATTACTACTTTTACTTCTACTTTCTTAGAGAGAGCTTAGAGAGAGAAAGAAAGATTTTTCTTCTTCTTAGAAAGAGCTTAGAGAGAAAGATTAGAGATAGAGCTTAGAGAGAAAGAGAGAGAGCTTGAAAGAGAGAGATTTCTTCTTTAGAGAGAGAGCGAGCTTAGCTTTTAGAGCTTCTTTCTTCTTTCTTCCTCGGGAGCCTCGGCCTGACTCTGACCAGGAATTACTTCTTCTATCTGGTTTCTCTTCTGTAACCGCTCTGCCTACGTTCTGGCCGCTCTGATTCTTTTCTTCTTCTCCGACCCGAACTCTTCTTCCGACCGAGCGACTGCATGACTGACTGAATGAATTCATTCTTCTCCTGACTCCGACCGCTTTCACCCGGTTATATACCTTTCGCTTTGCGGGTGCCTCACGTGCATTTACAGGTGCGTCACATACATACTTATTATCAGGTGGAACTTATGGCTTCCAGCTGACCGCAATAGCCATCTCCCTAATTGGGGCTCCTTCACTGATTCATATTTGTTAGATGTTAGACTGTTAAGTAGACACTGGAAAAGTGTGATATAAAACAGTTTTGGGAACAGTGACCTGTAATTTTTTTTTAAAAATATTTATTTACTTTAGTTGTACACAATGCAATGCATTTATGTTTACGTGGTGTTGAGCCACAACCCCAGCCCCTGACCTGTAATTTTTAACCCTTCCTGCATTACTGAGTGTAGCCCATTCAAGTGCTTGCAAAGCAATGTAAAACCACTTGTTTTTGGTCTAGGAGATTTTCCTGTGCCCAGTCATATCCATATGTTCCCAAAGCTTGGGGATTGAGAAAGTATTTTCTTAAATGGAAGATGTTAAACCTGAGACATAAAAAAATTCCTGCAGTGATTGGGAAGCATGGAGTTATAATAGACATAAGATATTGGAGAGGGCTAGAAAAAATTGAACTTTCACTCAGATTGCCAAACATCTGCTTTTTTCCCTTACTAATTCCACAGTGCAGGTTACATAGAAGCTCAAGTGTCAGCAGTAGCATTTCACAGAATATTCTGAAAAATTGCTAACATAGAAATCCGAGATGTACTTTCAACAGTATAGAAAATCCTACCTTTTTTCTGTGGTCTTGATATCTGTGTATATCTAGACCCTTCGTGTTTTAGTAATAAAAAATTTAATATGCAAACAACAGGCGACTTTAAAAATGAGGGCATACACACATGCCCCCCTTACACACACAGTTCCCTCCCTTTAGAGTGAAACTAAATGTTGTGGGTTTTGTTCCTTTTATGTGGTACATTTTCCTAAGTAGTACTAATGTTCATGTATACCCTACGTTTTTTGTTCAGTTTATAATTTTCTAGTTTCCAATGCATAAATCTTTCATTAATGACTTTGTCTAGGAGGGACTTGAAATGTGAGCAGATACTTATTCAGTGTTTCCATGGATGTATGGAGTTTGAGAAACCTCCTATTCTGTAACTGCAACATGATCCTTTTTATATCTTTTTAGGATTGTGGTATTGGGGTTTGTATGTATTGCCTTGCATATTCTGCAAAAACACTCTGCCAGTGAATTGTGCCCTTAGCCTCAACATCAGGCTTTATATTGGTTTGTATTCTCATTTCACTTTTTTCCTCGAGCAGTTTTGGGGATTAACTATAAAGCACATCTCATTTTTTAAAAATGTTATTTTAATAAGGTTTTCACTAAATTACACAGGCTGACCTCAAACTTGTGCTCTTCCTCTTTCAGTCTCCAGGGAACTGCCATCACTGGTATGCACCACCATATTTACTCTATAATTCCCTCCTTATAGTAACTTGTGAATGTTTCAATTTTGTCTTAATATCTAAGTATTTATTACCTCTGGTTTTTTAAAATTGTATGTAATTTTATTATAGTGTTAGAATTGTTTGATTTTATTACAGTTTTTAATCTGTTACTATGCCCAAATTGTAAAATAAATATTATCATAGGTGTATAAATACATATATATATATATACATATACATGTGTGTGTGTGTGTGTGTGTGTGTGTATACACACTTATAGATAGAAGAAGCAGAAAAAAATCACCCTTCAAATCTGCTATATTTATATTTCTGTTCTATTCATGGGCATTCATCTTGCAATGTGTTTCCTGAGGATAAGGTAGGACTAGTATATCAGGACATAGGTACAACCAATTGTCTGACAAGATTTGGGTGAGGTAAGCTCCAGAAGACTTGAACGTAAGCTTGTTGGGAATAGGTCTTATTGAAAGAGAAAAACAGCAATCTTAGTGCTAATCTAGTGTCTAGCAACAAATAAGCTCTCAATAAACCTTTCATGACAGAATGGAATGGTTTCATGACTGAAGGAACTGGACCTCCTGGAGGGCAGCTATGTTCTTCCTACCCTGACTCCATGCAGGCAAAAGTAATTAGGTTGTCTTTAATCAGTTGCTTGTATAAGCAGGATGACCTAGAAAGGCCAGGAGTGCAGAATTTTGAGAATAAGTGTTGCTGGCTTAGCTCACAGTCATGGCATCCTCATGAAATCCCCAAATCTGAACTCAGTAATCTCCTGTTTTTCTGCCTTCCTCAAGAGACTGTGTTCAGTAGGAGCTGCCCTGACTAAATGATTGTCCAGTGGCAACTATGAAAAGGGCCTGGAAGTCTTGGTGTAGAAGAAGCAGAAAAAAATCAGGCTGCAAATCTGGCCAATAAGATAGCTGTAAGCAGCCAGGCGTGGTGGCGCACACCTGTAATCCCAGCACTTTGGGAGGCTGAGGCAGGAGGATCACGAGTTCAAAGCCAGCCTCAGGAATGGCAAGGCACTTAGCAACTCAGTGAGACCCTGTCTCTAATAAAATACAAAAAAGCGCTAGGGATGTGACCCAGTGGTCGAGTGCCGCTGAGTTCAATCCCCGGTACCAAAAAAAAAAAAAAAAAAAGATAGCTTTAAGCAAGAGCTGTAGTCACTGTCTTTGTGTCTGTTTTTTTTGTACCATGGTAACTCAAGGCTTTAGTTCTTATCATATTATAACCTTCTCAGCCATGTTTGGGGCCTACCGTCTGTACTCAAAATTTCTTCTCCTTTGTCATGCAGTTGGTGGTGGAATGGATCTCTCTGGACAAGAATGATTTGGGTAAACACTGGAAAGGCAAGGTGCTGGACTGTGGACACAAAGGAAAAGAGGAAATATTGAGTGTTTTTGGCAGTGCAGTATGTGTAAGCATGTAGTGTGCATTAGGAGTCTGCACAGCAGGGCTGTTGTCAGCATGAGCCAGATTAGGATGATCTGAGGTTAATATGCATGGGGGTGGATAAAGGATTGGTAAAGGCTGCTCACCTGATGTATGTGTATGCCTGTGATCTTTGTATTCCCTCAGAGGTACTATTTATGGTGAGTGGTCTTGAGGGTCTACCTAAGCAAGGTTTGCATACCTGCATGCTGAGGCTGCAGTGTGAGTGCTGGCTACTGACACTGGACACTGGGAAGTTGCACAATGATTCCAGGTGGCAGGGCCTGCCACCCTCTGTGAGCATTCAAGCACCCTGATTACAATCCTGAGCCGATCACCACGAATTTGGGAGGGAGGGTGGGCAAATGGACAACTAAATGCCTTGTTTTGAGGTCGAGAGTGTGGTAAAAATTAGGCTTAAGAACAAGCAAGGAAGAGGACCTGCTTTTTTCTTGTTTCCTGACAGATGCAGCTGGGATTCTCTTAGATGGCAAGATTTGAGTCAGACTGTGGCCATTGATGCTAGTGAGGCAGGCAGGAAATGGCAGAGACAATATGGCCATCAAAAGGGTGTCCAGATTGCAACCCAGGTTCCTCCTGTTTTTCTGGAAAAGAATCTATCTTACCCTTCTTGTCACCTCTACACACCTAATTCCATGCCTTCCTCTATCCCTGCTGTGCCTCTTCTTTGCACCTAACTTCCCACATGTCCTTCTCCCATTCTCCTCCACTTCAGAATGCATAAACTACAACAAGTCAGCAGCCTGTGAAATCAGCAAGTTTGGGAGAGGGATATGGTCTGTCCAGATGGGTGCTCACTGTCTTTTTGCTACTTTACTATTCCTGTTTGGCCTAGTCAATGTACTCTTTGCCTGAATCTCCACTGTGTCTTTGTTCTGTTCTGGTTCCTTACTGGCCAGGTATAAGGACTGGTCTGCCTCTCTTAGGTAGTAAGATTTTGAAGGGCATTTCCAGGGAGTAGAACAGATTCTTTTTTTTTTTTTTTTTTTTTTTTTTTTTGGTACTGGAGATTGAACTCAGGGGCACTCAGGCACTGGGTCACATCCCCAGACCTTTTTTGTATTTTATTAGAGACCGGGTCTCACTGAGTTGCTAAGTGCCTCGCCATTGCTGAGGCTGGCTTTGAACTCGCGATCCTCCTGCCTCAGCCTCCCAAAGTGCTGGGATTACAGGCGTGCGCCCCCCCGCCCGGCTTAGATCAGATTTTTAAAACAAATTCTGAGTAAAATTTTCTGTATTTTTGAGAAGAAATTCTATTCAAGATTGCTTAGGATTTACCAGTACCACAAATTTGATCCAAATGAAATATGGAAACCAGGATAAACTTCTCGTAGGAGGTGATGTGGGGCTGCCAAATCAAATGTTCCCCAGTGCTTTTTCTGCTATTCCTCAAAACTCTTTTTTTTTAAATAAATATTTTTGAGAAAAATAAATACAAGACAAACATTACAATTAATCTTTGAATTATCCTAAAGAGAACACATTGTATCTACTACCTATATAGATCTTATTTTGCACTAATGGAAATGTCCTGACTTACAATGACAAAAGTCAGATTAACTGAGATAAAGCCCTGAAATTTTACAAGACTAAAACATGGAGAAGTGGGAGTAATACAATCAGATAAATTAAGTGCATATGGACACCTAGAAATTTTAGGTAAATACCAGGAGTCACATGCACTCTGATGAGATGACCAGAAACATGCTCAAAGGATGAAAACAATAGTAATTAGGTTGATCAAGGCTACATGCAATTGGGAAAATTTGCAGAGCTCTGCTCAAAATCATAGTTAAGACCTGCTATTTGGGTAGGGCTGAGCCCTCTGATCTACTTCTGGATTTCGCACTCTCTTGTAAGCTTATGCAGGTTTTGTAATATCTGAATGTTTTCTGCCTTTTGAAGGGAATGTTCTATGCAGCTCTCTCCATATCTTACAGTTTTGTACATCTTCATCCTGATCTGTTTCCTTTCACAGATCTAGAGTCCCAATATTATTTTTTCCTCTTTTTTGTGTACATGGAGTTGTACACAAACATACTTTATTAAAGGAGGGACTGGTGTGGACATAAATATTCTAATAGCACTTGGTTTTGGTTTTGGAGATTGGTGGATTTCTTTTCTCATTCTATTTTATACTAGACTAAGAACAGAAAATTTTGCTGGGTGGTGAATATATATAATATGTCTTGTGCTCAGTAAAAGGAGTTTGTAGAGCTTGTGGTATTGTCCCTCCCCCCCTTTTTTTTAATGCACAAGGACTAGAGTTTGGTTGAGATTCTCACCAATATTTTTCACTTTATTAAAGTAAGGAGGTGTTGAAACTTGCTTGTGTCTCTTGTGGTTTCAGTGTTGTGCTATTCCCAAATGAGGCATAACATAAAAGTATTTTTAAAGTGAATATTTTTAAGGGAGGAACTCACTGAAAACTATTAGAAACTAGAAGTGAGCTTTGAAAAATAACAAGATTCAAGGTCAATCAGTTGATTGTTCATTTAAGAAAATAAATATTCAAACAAAATAGAAAACATTCTAAAGAAATAATATGAAAAGAAAAATATTAGGAAATCTTAGAATGGCATAAAAACTCAAATATTAAAATCTAGAATATATGGCTTGATTTAGAAAACCTAGAATTATCACTAAGCTTATTCCTTATTTGTGAGGTATAAGATAGAACTATTTTTAAAATGGATATTTTGAAGGTAGAAATTAACCAAAAAATACAGAAGCTACAAGTGAGCTCAGAAAAGTAACCAGATTTGAGTTTAATCACTTGTTTATATTTGTGACAAAATAAATTTTGAAACAAAATATAAAATTTCTAAGAACAATTGTTTTTTGCAATGACTAATGTTAAGGTAAAATTCTCAGAAAATTTTAGAAAGATGTAACAACTTGAACATTAAAATCTGGAAGACATGACTTGGTTTAGAAAACCTAGCATCATCCCTATGCTTCCTCCTTATTTGTGAGGACTTTTAACTTCAGAACAATTGGAAAGAAATTGCATTTTTCCAATAGTTCTGAGGATAGAACATATATGATTTACTGGTGGGCTATATCACCAAACTTTTTACTTTATTTGAATACCAAATCTTGCTGTGTTCCTGAGACTTGAGCCATAGTTGTGATCCTCCAGACTCAGCCTTCCAAGCAGTTCCATTACATGTGTTAATTACAGGAACTGCATTCTTGACTTTCATATTTTTATAGGTTGACTCAGGATTAGTTCTAAACTTGCAAATGTGTTTTAGTACTTCATTTTTGTGTTTACAAGATGTAGGCCACAGAGAGAGGGAATGGCTCTCCATATCTTTGAAAGTAGAACACCAAGTACTGATTGACCTGTCAATTATTCAATATTAAAATGTTTCTGATATATATAAACAATTGAGAGGGACATGATCAATGGCACTGAGAAAGGAAGGTTAGGTATTTCAAAATGTGAGAGAGAAGAATCTGAAAAATCAATGCTGAGTTACCTAGTTATGAAAACTACTGTCTCTGAGGTTTAATTGCATGATCATGGAAGATAAAGGAATGTATGTAATGCAGTGGCTAGATTTTTTAAAAAGATGATTATGGCTAACTCATAAGTCATAGCTATCATCCACATACCCACAAACATTATTTCACTTTCACCTGTTCCCATGCTACCACTCAATCCCACATTAACTCTGATTCCCCAAGATGCACTTTACTTAAAGAGAAATTTCAGTGGCATTGTGATTCTATTGATCAGCAATGCAGAACTTCTTGCCTAGCTTGTGATAGAAACCAGCAAAGAGATGACAAAGTTCTGAATCATCTTTGTTTCTGCCCCACTGCACCCCCACAAGCAATGACTAATTATCTCATT
Organism: Tamias sibiricus; assembly: GCA_025594165.1. Classification (NCBI taxonomy): domain Eukaryota; kingdom Metazoa; phylum Chordata; class Mammalia; order Rodentia; family Sciuridae; genus Tamias; species Tamias sibiricus. The sequence continues at coordinate 25,124,664 of CM046674.1, forward strand.
CTTAGATAAATTGATGAATTAAGGAACTTGAGACTTTTAGGCCAAGTAATGGAAACACTGAAATTACAAATGTGCTGGAATGTTATGAATCACACATCTCTTATAACCCTGAAGTTTTATTTCATTATTTGCATAAAGAGTAGTTTCCTAAGTAGTCTACTGAAGGCATCCAAGAGTTTTTTTAATGAGTAACAATTGAAAGAGAATTAGCATATTATTATATTATGTTATTCATTAATATATTTAAAGTAAAAACGACATCATTTTTTATCACATTTTTTGCAATTTGATCAACTCAGTAAAGGAGCATAGTTTACTAATTTAGTTTGTTATTTTTTGTTTCTTTGTTGTATTCATTGCATTTGCATAACAGTATGTTTAACAATACATACAAATAAAAATTAGTGATGTAGGTAAGGTATATAATATATATTCACAGTGGGGTACTATCCATGCATAAATAAAGTAAAATCCTGTAATATTCATCAAAACAGAGGAAAGTGGATGATGTAATGCTACATAAAAAAGACAGATACACAAAGAAAAAAATCACATTTCTTTTTTAAAATATTTATTTATTTGCTTTAGCTGTATACAATGGGTTTATTTGTACGTGGTGGTGCTGAGGATCAAACCCGGGCCACGCACGTGCCAGGTGAGCGATCTACTGCTGAGGCACAACCCCATCAGCCCAACATTTCTTTTATATATGAAAGTACAATAAATTTTGATTAATATGGCTGGAAAATGTGCTAGAATGTTAGGGATTAAAGAAAGTTAAAAGGATATTATTAGTACATGTGATGCAAATATGAGTCATACTGACTCTCATAAATATGTAAAATCAGAATGTGCTCATAAAATCCATCATCTACTCCTTAAATCGGTAGTCATAACATCTACAAATGATGTAATAAAATTAAAGTCCTCAAACAACCCCACTTCTGTTTCTATGCATTCAAAATTTTTTTTTATTGTATTCCACACATAGAGTATGCAATGTATTTATGTGCCTAGATCATTTCACTGGCCTAAAGTCCTCCTGCTTCATCCATGTTAATACAAATAAAAACTATTATTTTATTACTGGAGTTTGAACCCAGGGTTGCTTTACTATTGAAATATATTCCCAACCATTTTTTATTTTTATTTTTCACTTTTAATATAACACCTTGCTAAATTGCTTAAGGCTGGCCCCAAAGATTGGCCACCACTGCCACCTACAACATATCTCTTTTCAAAGCTCAATGAATGGTGTGGTGGCACATGACTATAAGCCCAGGGACTCAAGAGCTTGAGACAGGAGAATCACAATTTTTATTTGAATGTATAGAGTACCATTCAATAGCTTTAATTTGAAAGAAAGCACAAAGAGAAGCTGACATTGTTTGTACACAAAGCTTTTTGAATGGGTGTTTTTTTTATGATAGTGTTATCTGTAGACATCTGACTTTAGATTATTTAGCCTTTGAATGTAAACTTGCACCACTTGCTCTATGGGTGTTTTTTTTTTTTTTTTTTTTTTTTCAGCCCTCGGTCTTGGACTACACGTGCTCTATTTATTTTTTTATATTATTTTTAGTTTTAGTTGGACACAATACCTTTTTTTTAAAAAAATATTTATTTATTTACTTTAGTTGTACACAATGCAATGCATTTATGTTTATGTGGTGCTGAGGATGGAACCCGGGCCGCACACGTGCTAGGTGAGCGCTCTGCCACAGAGCCACAACCCCAGCCCATGGACACAATACCTTTATTTTATTTATTTATTTTTTTGTGGTACTGAGGTTCAAACCCAGTGCCTTGCACATGCAAGGTAAGCGCTCTACCACTGCGTGCCAACCCCAGCCCACAGCTGTTTTTTTTTTTTTTTTTTTTTTTCCAATCTAAGGCCAAATTTTTTATGTGATTATTAGAAGAACTCAGAAAAATAAAATTCTGGTATAATATTGGGCAACATGATTTTACACCAATGGGCCACCAAATTATAAATCTAGAAACTTGGGAGACACTAAAATAAGTAAAATGAATGGCTTATGACCACAGCTGTTTTATTGAACTCAAATTTTGAGGCTTCCAGCTTCTTGGAATGAACTGTTACCAGTTTCCCAGTTTTTTTCCAGTCTGCAGGCAACAGTTTTGGGACTATCCATCTCATGAGAATCAATCTCTTAAACCCTGTTCTATTTGCACATATACATTGATATGTTTCATTGATTCTGTTTACTAAAGGACCATGAGTAATACAGACATGTACCCAGGAAAATCTCCATATTATAAGGTATTTCTGGTTTTAATTTTTGAGAAATCCCCCATAGTGATTTTTATGATATTTGTACCAGTTTATATTCCTGGCAGAGTGTCCAAGCATTTCCTTTTCTTCACATTCTCTGCAGTATATGTGTTACCTACAATGATTTTTATAATAGCCATTGTAACAAGCATGCAGTTATTTATTATTCTGATATGTCCTGAAATTGTAAAAATTCTGGAAGCAAATGGGAAAAAATCTCTTTGTATTGTTGTTGGCAGTGGTTTTGGATAGGACATCCACTCAAAGTACAAAAGTAAGAATACATAAAGCAAAAATATTTTCAACAAAGAAATCAATAAAATATAAAAGCAGACTATGGATTGGAGCAAGTGTCTGCTGGGAACACATCTTTTTTAAAAAAATTAATATCCAAAATACATGAGAAGTTTAGTGTCTTATATACTTTTAGGAATTTTAGAATAAATTGTTTTTTATTTGTGAAGTAACTTATTAGGATTACAATCATGATTTTCTTTAATATGGTTTCGTATTTGGAGATAACTGACATCTTAATGATATAAGAGCTTCTTATCAATGATCATAGGTTACCTTACCATTTATTTATGTTCTATCTATAAATATTGGCATACTCTTTATTTTTCCAGAAATTTGTATGTGTTGTTATGCTGACCGATGTCAGATTCATATTTTTCTGTCTTTCATTTCTTGGTGTTATATAAGTGGTATTGTGCTTTGAATTTTAAATCCAGGTATTCATTACTGGCCTACAAAAATACAATTAGAATGATATTAATCTTTTATTCTATACTTTTGCTATAATTTTTTTCCAGCATTCTTCTTGATATTATACATATGTCACTGTGCCATCTGTGAAAAAAAAAATTTTTTTATCCTTATTTCTCATTCAGTGCTTCTTTCTCATTTTTTTGTTTCTCATGTACTTTTCTCTAACTCTAGATATGAGTATATGCCTTTATTTGTAACTTGTTAATATGATGGGTTATATGATGGTTGAATTTCAAATCAGCCTGAAACATTTTCAATTTGGTTCTAGTGTAAAATTGTGAAAATTCAATGTACACAACAATCCTACAATACTTTTTATAAAACAAGGACACTAAAATTTTGTTGCTTAAAAAATGAAGTAAATTTAAAAATACACCCAATGGCCCAAATTTTAAAATGTAGGATGTCAAATAATGATAGCACTGTTATACTACCACACACAAAAAAAGCAAATATCCATGATCTAGTATTTATCTAAAATATGTAAATATATAATGAAAGTAGAAAAAAGGAAGGTGGGGACAAATCATCATTATAGAAAAATTCTAAATATTGTGATTATGTCAAATAAAAAATGAGTAGATTAACAAAATAATAGCTACCCTAGAGAATATTCACTGATGAAAACAAAACTTGTGGGTTAAACAAATGAGAAAGTTACATTGACTAGGTTAATATGAATCTTTTTAAATGTTTATTAGTACAATTTTATTTTTTTAATAGCTAGGGAAATATTTAAATACTGTATCATGGGATTTACAGTATGTGAATAAAAAGTATGGTAAGGATTTTTATATTTAAATTATTAAGTTTGAAAAGTATTATCTCTTGAAGTTGTAAAATGATTAAGGCACACACATTTTTTGATTCTTAATTGAGTTCTTATGCTTTTGGAGTCTTGTTGAGGAAGTCAGTTGCTAAGTTGACCTGATGGAGAGTTGGGGCTAATTTTTTTCTAGCAAGTGCAGGGTCTCTTGTCTGATTCCTAGGTCCTTGATCAACATTGACTTGAGTTTTGTGCAGGGTGAGAGATAGCAGCTTAATTTTATTTTGCTACATATTGATTTCCAGTTTTCCCACCACCATTTTTTGAAGATGCTATCTTTTCTGCAATGTATGTTCATGGCACCTTTGTCTAGCATGACACAACTGTATTCATGTGGTTTTTCCTCTGTGTCTTCTTTTTGGTGCCATTGGCCTTCATTTCTATTTTGTTGCCAGTACCATGCTGTTTTTCTTACTCTATCTGTGTAGTATTAATGAAGGTCTGTTAATGTGTTCCCTCCTGCTTCCCTTTTCTTGATGAGGTTTACTTTTGCTATTCTTGTCTCTTATTTTTTCCAAATGAATGTCATGGTTGCTTTTATTTTTAATTTCTGTAAAGAACATCATCAAACCTTCATAGGAATTGCTTTAAATCTGTATAGCACATTGGGTAGTATGAGAATGTTGACAATATTAAATCCACCTACTCTAGAACATGGGAAATCTTTTTACCTAATAAATATCTGTTAGCTGGGTGCGGTGGTGCATGCCTGTAATTCCAGCACTTTGGGAGGCTGAGGCAGGAGGATTGCAATTTCAAAGCCAGCCTCACCAATGGCAAGGCACTTAGCAACTCAGTGAGACCCTGTCTCCAAATAAAAAATACAAAAATGGGCTGGGGATATGGCCCAGTGGTTGAATGCCACTGAGTTCAATCCCCAGTACCACCAAAAAAAAAAAAAAAAAATCTCTTAAGTATATTTTTAATTTCATGCCTGGTTGCTTTTACTATCCATTAGTCATTTAAAAGCAGTAATTTTCTGGATATATATGTACTCAATAACAAAACAAAACAAAAAACAACAAATCAAATAACCTATTTAATAAAAGGGCTAAAGAACATAGAAGACACTTCAAGGAGAAATAAATGTGGTCAGTCAAGAAATATATGAAAAAGTGTTCAACAGCCTTAGGAATTAGAGAAATTCAAATTAAAAACTACACTTACATTCCATCTCACTGCATTCAGAATGGCAATTATTAATAATACAAACAAAAATAAATGTTGGTGAGGATGTCAGGAGAAAGGTACATTATTATATTTCTGGTGGGACTGCAAATTGATGAAACTATTATGGAAAGTAGTATGGAGATTCCTCAGAAAACATGGAATGCAATGACCATTTGACCTTGTTATCCCCCATTTTGTTTAATACCCCAAATTTTTAAAATCAGTACACTACAGTGATCCAGCCCCATCAATGTTTATAGTAGCTCAACTCAACCAAATTAGGTGCCCTTCAACAGATGAATGGATAAAGAAAATGTGAAATGTATACCCAATGAAATATTACTCTGCCTTCATGAAGAATGAAATGATGGCATTTGTTGGGAAATGGATGGAGATGGCGAATATCATGCTGAGTGAATCAAGTCAATCCCGAAAAACTATAGGCCAAATGTTTTCTCTGATATGCAGATAACTTAAAATAAGGTGGGTGTACTAGGGAAGAATAGAGAGACTTTGGATTGCACACAGGGAGTGAAGGGAGGTGCTGTAGGTTTAGGAGGACAGTAGAATGAATCAGACATTATTACCCTATGTGCATATATGAATCCATGACCATTGAAAATCTACATCATGTACAAGCAGAGAAAGAAGTTATGGTCCACTTATGTATAATGTGTCAAAATGCATTATACTGTCATGTATAACTAATGAAAACAAATTTTTTATAAAGTGTATATTATTTAGTCTTCAGGTAAGAAAGTTGCTTCTGTATTTTATTTTATCATTGATTTGTAATTCCAGTCCATTATAATCTGATAGAATGCAAGATATTATCTCTTTTATCTGTATTTGCTAAGAGTTGTTTTGTGGCCAACGATGTGGTCTATTTTAGAGAAAAATCCAAGTAATGCTGAGAAGAAAGTGTGTTTAGTTCATGATGGATGAAATATTCTATATGTGTTTGTTAAGTAAATATTAATAATTGTGTTTTTTAGTTCTATAACTTCTTTATTTATTTTTATTTTTTTTTTTTAACCAGAGATTGAACTTGGGCATTTGACCACTGGGCAACATCCCCAGCCCTTTTTTGTATTTTATTAGAGACAGGGTCTAACTGAGTAACTAAGTGCCTCGCCATTGCTGAGGCTGGCTTTGAACTCCCGATCCTCCTACCTCAGCCTCCTAAAGTGCTGGGATTACAGGTGTGCACCACCATGCCCGGCCTTTTATTTGGTTTTTATTTGGAGGATATATCCAGTGATAAGAGGTGTGTTAAGGTTACCCAGTATTATTCTGTTGTAGTTTCTTTGATTCTTGAAATTGAAAAAGATTTGTTTGATGTATGCTGATACTCTTTTGTTTGTCTGTGATGGGTAAAGAGTATTTAAAGAGACTGTGGGGGCGGAATCAGAGAGAGAGAATAGAATATAGAGAAGGAAGAAAGAAGAAGGAGGAATAATAAAGGAACCACTCATTCCCAGTCTGCCTCCGATTTCTTTCCCGTGGTATTGTTGCTGCAGTTGGCAGCAAGTGGTGGCCTGTATGGGGAGCTCATCAGCACAGCAGGTAAACTGAGGAACCTTGCAGGAGTCTCTGGCCAGAGCGGTTAAGGGCAAGGGGAAATGGGTTTGGAAATCTCAAGGATCCAGATGGTTAAGGTTATTAGAGATTTGTTAAAGATAGTTAGGGAAGAAGAAAATGAAATAGCAGTAAAATTGAGTACTGTGCAGAAATATGTCCAAATGATAATAAAAATGAGCCCATGGTTTATAGTGATAGGGTATTTCCCATACCACATTGGGAACTTCATAAGCAAGATCTAATAGTGGCAGAAAAACAAGGAATTCCCCTTCCAAAAGGGATGTTTCCAATGTGGCATTTAGTTAGGGAATGCCTGCTCTCAACTAGACCTAAGGTTCGGGAAAGTGTTACTGAAAGTGCTGAAGCTTTGGGACAGGTACAAGAAAGGGAGTCAGTTAGGGCTAGTGAGGGTAATATTAGTGAGGAAGAATTAAGTTGGAAAGGCTTATGGAAGGCAGTATTGAGCGGGAGACAATACTTAGTTTGGAGGTTTCAGTTCCAAGAGCTCTGTGTTGAAGCCGCTCATAGAAATGTGGCTGCAGGATTTCCAGATCGTAATGTAGACATGTTAACTGGAGAAGGCAATATGCTGATTTACAGGTTCAAACTCAGTTCGATCCTGGAGATTACGCTCAAATATATGCAACAGCTGTTAGGGCTTGGAAAATTATGCAAGGAACTGGCGACTTACAGGGTAGCTTATTGTCAAGACGCTATCAGACCTTGGAATATTGATCATTATTTCTTCACAATATGCACCCACAGGAGTATTTTGGCAACAGGGGCCTTTATTATGTATACATTTGCCCGTCTCTCCTAAAAGTACAATTGATTCTTACACTTCCATGGTGGCTAAACTTATTCTCCAAGGACTTAAGTCTTCTATTAAAATATTGGGCATGCACCCCACTACTATTATTACTCCCTACTCATCATCACAGGTTGAATATTTATGCTTCAATGATAATGATTGGGCTATAGCTAGATGCTCTACTTCTGCAAATTTTGATAACCATCTTCCTAAGTCTCCTATGCTATCTTTTTATATCAATCATCCCATTATATTTCCACAGGTAATAAAAAATCAACCTATTCCCAAGGCATTAAATGTATTTACAGATGGGTCCTCCAATGGTACTGCTGCAGTAGTCACTCAAAAAGAAAATAAACTCATAACTTAAGTGTCATTCCTCCCATCCAGGACGAGAGGATCTCTCTTTAGAGTGTGCACAATTGTGTTTTTTTTTTTAACGTCTGTGTGTCTGTCCAGATTTCATGTAAATGTGATGTCACAAATAACAAAAACTGCACGCTCATGAAAATTTTAAAAAAAGGATCCAAATACCTTTAATTCATTTAAATCAAGAGTGTTCAATTCAAATAGGGTAAACAGATAAAAAATGAAGGTAAAAAATGAAGGTACCAGGCTGGGGATGTGGCTCAGTGGTAGAGCGCTCGCCTAGCACGCGCGCGGCCCAGGTTCGATCCTCAGCACCACGTAAAAATAAACGCATTGTGTACAACTAAAAGCAAATAAATAAACATTTAAAAAAAATTTAAAAAAAATGAAGGTACCTTCAACCTTAATTCACAAGTATTTCTAGGACTTCTCTTCATCAAGGAAAATGACTAATACTGTTCATCCTGATATTTTGGTATTTGACATGGGATTATTTATTTGTAATTAACTTTGTTAAACAGCTGATTAATCTACAAGGTTAAATTGCTCACTGTTAAATATGCCATCAGGTACTGATTGTTTTCACAAATTGGTCTTTGTCATCAGTGAAACAGGTTAAAGTTTCAACAGGTATAAACAGATGTGTGTGATTCTATATAAGGGTTCATAAAAGGTTGCTGTGTATACAGAGGCTCAAAAGTTCCAGCTAACAAAATATTTTTCTACTTTTCCACAAAAAGTTAAATGCTCTTAGCCTTTCTTTAATCCATTCTAAATGTGATATTTTGCCAGCTAATGTTCATGGGAGCTCAAGCAGCAATATATGTAAACAGAGATCAACTTCAGAACTAAAACACCTGACCTAAGATCTAATAGTTCTATTTTTAATGATAGTTTGAATTGCACTCCTACAACTTGCTTCTTGACTCAGTGCTGGAATGGCACTGCCTTTCCTCTAATGATTGTTGCTCGAGTTCCTAGGTACATCCCTATGCCAGTCTTAGCGGGCCCTGAAGACTTGCTGGTGGCATTGTCTAGACATAAAAGGGACAGCTGCTGCTGCTACAGCTACAGGGGTCGCAATCGCTACAAGCATCCCTACTGCTCAAGCATTAAACAACCTCACCAGAAGTGTGGCCTCTGCTCTGCATGCACAGGGCCTCCTAAATC